>JBBPDJ010011265.1:0-30072 GCA_037974625.1 Cucumis cinereus | reverse complement strand
ATACTTCTAAATATCTCCTACAATTGATTTATCTAGAATAATCTAGTAAATACTTCTACAAATTGGGCTTTTATTTGGGCTAGGCCCAAATATTATTAATCAAAATCAAGTTTATATTTCAACAGTTTTGACGGCTGACACGAAATTTTGTTATAACTCGTTGTCTTCAGAGTAAAAATGACAAAAAAAAGAACACAGGAGACGTCTTTGTTTCCACATCCATCCTCGCGAAGATTGTTTGTATCTACAAGTAAATAGTTTATATGAACTAACATTATCATAGGAGATAACGAGTTGTATCGAGATTGTAGCAAAATAGGAGTTGAACGAATATGAATATAATCAAAACAATGGAGAACGACGAAAAGGGCAAGGGTTGAGGAAACCCCGGAGGAATAGTAATAGGGAGAAGAGAAAAGGGAAAGAGAAAACTCAAAATTGAAAGTTTAGAAGTTCATGTCTTATAAATAAAATTTAACATAAGTTTGAACATATTTTTTCGAGAAGGAGTTAGAGAGGTGCAATAATCATCTTTATAATCCAGAGGAGATGAAATAGGAAGAAAAAAAAAGGATTAGGGTGGGTCGAGATGGAGAAAAGGTGAAAGAGAAGAAAAAGTTTTTTCATTAATGAAAATTTGGCCCGTTTCGTAACCATTTCCTTATTTATTTCTTTTTTTTAGTTCTTTAAAAATTTAATTTATTTTCTTCCATTTTCTTAGCATGGTTTATATCAATCTTAAGTACAAGAGTTGCATTCTTAGCAAAAATAAATAAATAAATAAATAAAATAAAAGTTAAGAGATTAATTGTAATAATCTTTATGGTTAATAGTGTGGTTTATGTAAGCCCTCACTTCTTTTATTTTACCTTAATATCAAATTGTGATGTTGACGAGGTTAAGTATGATAATTTAATCCAAAAACTCAAAAATTTAGTTGATTCAACAACTTTTGGTAGGATATAACTGTAGTTTAATAATAATAACATAAAGAAGAGATATGTGTAAATAAATGTATAAATACTTTTACTATTTTTGTTAAGGATATATTTAAGTTTTATTTATTAAGGTGATTAAAAGAGAAAAAAAAAAAGGAAGGAAAGAGAAGAAAAAGGGATTATTATTATTATTGTTAAAAAAAAATGACCAAACCTTATAGGCTAAAATTTTGTTCAATCTCTACAATTGGAGGAGTAATCAGTGAAGGCTTACGAAGATTTTTGAGTTGTTAACCAAAGAAAGGAGCTGAAAATTGATTAAGTTAAAGTAATTAACATTTATGGAAGAAAAATTCGGATTTAATCTCTTCATAATATTCGAACATCAAACCTAGAGAGGAAGAATAATTGAGCAAAATTTTATTTCTTGTAAGACTTACGCATTTTGTGGTAAAACCAAAGTGAAAAGGGAGTAGAAGCCTGTAACGCTCCGAAATTTCAATCTTAATCCGACGTCGTTACTTAATTACAAACTTATAAACTTGAAAAAAATATAGCATAAGCATTTGTCAATAATAACAACATCAACACAGCGGAAGCATTTGTCAATATAGTCCCAAAACACATGGTCACTGGTTCTTCTTGTTCGTCGCCGGTTTCCTCATACTTACCTGGAAAAAAAAACATGAAAATGGTGAGTACAAAAATACTCAGTAAGGAACCCACTACTAGGCCTACTAGGTTAACTGTTAACTTTCTATTAAATTGTACTCTACGACACACAGTCAAATGATTTGGTAGGAACGCTCATACATCCCAATGCTAGGGTCGTCCTAGCAAACCTGTAGAACCACATGCAAAAGCAGCCATCGTCCCATATACCGAGTACAATATGGCTAATAGATAAAGTTAACAACTATCATAGTTTCAAAACATGCAATCTTATTCCAAAACATTCATGAAGTTTAATTAAAAAAATGAGAACCACAAACACCTCCCACCTTTATCCTATTTTATGGTTTTTCCATAGCAAACCATAAAGACATATCGCCACACAACCTTATTGGTTTTTCCATAACAATCTGTCCTAACAGACCGTCACGTAACCATTCAGTCCATCTCAACATAGTTAACCCATTACCAACAACTAACTCAGGAGTTAGTCCATTCGGTTAACTCAACCAATAACCATCACCACCAATTAACTAAACCGTTTAGTTAACTCATCACATAATCACTACTAACAGTTAACTGATCCATTCAGTTAACTACTCACATAACCATCACTAATAGACATTTCAACATAAGCATGTCATCGAGTCCACTAAGTGACCACTAACTCTCTCTATTAACTTGTACTATACGACACACACTCAAATAGTTTGGTAGGAACGCCAATACAGCCCAATGCCAGGGTCGTCCTAGCAAACCGATGGGACCACATGCAAAAGCAGTCATGTCAAAACAATACACCACATAGGCTTGTTAACCCGACCTGTCGGAACAATACGTCACACAGGCTTGTTAACCAACCACATGCAAAAACAATCATGTCGCAACAATACGCCACACAGGCTTGTTAACCCGACCCGGTCGAAACAATACGTCATACAAGCTTGTTACCCGATCCTTGTGACATACGCTACAAAAGCTTGTCAACCCGTCCCACAAACAAGTACACAAAGTTAATAGGTAGAGTTAACAGACACCATAATCCAACAGAAACCACAATAAAAAAGTAAAGCAGTCACAAACATAACTCCATTTCACATGGTACAGTTAACCTGCTTTACAGATTCCACATAGCATGAAAGGGCATGCATAAACACCACACAGTTAATCATACAAAGACCCAATCATCATACCACAATGTAACTAAAGAATCCAACCGTCACATAACCAATATCCCAACCATGACATAAAGTGTTATATATAAGGTGTCTCATAACATCTTTAAAACATAACCACAATAAACAAATCGATGCAGTAGACATTGCACAAGGGATTCATGCGATCCAATCCATCTTCCACACCTTATACACCTTATACACCATAAAACATATTAATTAAAATAACTTAAACTCATTACCTAATCAATCAATACATTTATCACATAAACAAGTAACCTAGATGTCGCATAAATAATCTTACTGTGACATATCTTTGTCGAGGAACCAGTAGTAAGTCCCTTACCTCAAAGTGTCAATAATACTTTTGCTTGAGGTTCTCCCTCAAATTGATCCTATACATAAAACATTTAATTAATAATTTTTTCATAAAATTATTAATTAATTTGAACTTTAATCCTTCGATAAAATATTTTTATTCTTACCAATTGGTTGCTAAATTCCAATGTAATTCGTAGAGAAAACCCTACGAATTAATTCCAAATGATTGCTCCCAATTAATCCTTCAAATAAATTCTAAACACAACAACTTTAATTCATAATTCTCCATAAAAATCATTAATTAAAATTAGCCTTAACGGCATAACACTTAATCTTACCGAATTGTTGTTGACGCTCCGATTAATTCGTAGGAGAAACTATACGAATTAATTCTAACAATAGCTCCAAAATAACCTTCAATTAACCAAGAATAATTTCTAAATTAATTCTCAATTTAACTTTATTGGGTATCCAAAAATCCAAAATAAAATACTCAATACTTTACCCATATCACTAACGGCGGTGACCGTGAGCGACAATGGACAAATCAAATCCGAGAGATTAGACGGCATCCGCGAACGGAGAAGAGTAACGGTTGAGCGGAGCACATCCCAGAAATCAGAAAGAAGAAAACATAGAGGGAAGGCGGCGGTGAAGGGCTGAAGAAGAAGATTGTAAATTCTTTTTTATAACTTTCACGTTTTTTGATGCAATCCTAAATTAATAAATAATAATATTAATTTATAAATAATAATATTATTATTTATTAATAAATAAAAATAATCTTTTATTATTATTATTATTATTATTATTATTATCTTTTCTAAATTCCCACCAAATCAAATATTACAAATTAAATCTTCTCTTTCTTCTCACCAATTATCTTTTGACCAAAATAATTATATATATATATATATATATATAATTTCTCAATCAAAACATTAACATCCAAAAACAAATTAGATCTCAAAATAAATCCAACTTATTATTTTAAGATAATTAAAATAAAATTATCTCAAATTTTTGGGATGTTACAAGGCCAGTGTGTCGTTTGATTGGGAAATTTTGGTTGGAAACACTAGTAAAACGAAGAAAATGTGCATAAATGGTATTGAACGGAAAATAGAGAAAGACCCTCGAATTTATGACAAATTCATGGTGGTAGAAGTTAAATTAAAGCTCCAAATTCAGAGGGACCGTGGATTGAGTTATCAATTAAGGGAGTTTTAGAGTGATTTGGACGGCCAAAATTTGAGGTAAGCCTCTTCTTTTAATGGGTAAAAGGTTTATAATGATCATTATGGGAAATTTTGACTGGAATTATGATTCTTGGATTGCCGGAGCTTCATTGGAAAACCTCGCTGAAAACTGAAAATTTTAAGAAAATTAAAGGTTGAAGATGAACTTTACCTGTCATCAATTGCCCTATCATCATTTGTCATTATTTACTGCCATTAAAAGTGTAAGACAGATTATTTTCTAAACACCTAATTAAAGTAAAACATTATATTCCTAAAACGAAACAAGGATAATCTTTGATATTTCTAAATCGATAGGAATATGTTGAAAACCCAAGGTAATTTATTCATTTTAGAATCGAAGTTTGGATTTAAAATAACTCGTAAATTTTGATTTATTTTTCCGGACAATTAACAATAGGAGAAATTTATAAACCGAGGAATCCAAGTGGTACTTGTGAGTGACTAATGCGATGTTAAATATTATCTAAGCATGAATTTTATTCTCGAATTTAAGAGCTGAAGATAGAAGCGGTGTCTTCTGACTTCACACCATCTTTTAGATCTAGAAAGTAGTATCTAGGGGAGGGTGTGACAGTTTAGGCAATATGACACTAAAAAACATTAAAAAAAGAGAGAGAAAAGAAAAATATGAAGAAAAGGAAATAAGTGTTTTTCCTCGCTCCTAAACTTACTGTTTTAGATCGTCAAAAAATTTATTACTAACTAACCACGTGTCCTATATAAATGAAAAAATGGCCACAAGATCCTCTTTTTGATGGCTGACATAAGAAGTCTCCTATTTAGCGGGGTGAAAAACCAAACACCTCACACAGTTTCATTCTGCAAGGAACCATCATTCATGTTCATTACTCTATACGTATTATTAGTATTTTCCATTATTATTTTTCTTTTTGTTTTTTTCCATTTATGGATTTTTCTTTAGTGGGTTATTTGAGATCAATTTATTTTCCATGTAAAAGATTATTATGTAGTCTAAATTATTATGATTTATTCAATAATATAAAAATTCACATAGTATCAGAGCTTTAGGTTTTGTCTTGTTGAACCTAAGCTGCCTGTTCTATCTGTTCTCTGCCTCCGTCGATCATCGGCAAAGACATGCCCGTCACCCATTAGGGTTTTAAATATAGTTGTTCCGTTGTATCTCAGTCGTCGGCCGCACTCTTCTAACCCAAATCAGTCGGTGCAAACGGTGCAAGATAACCCTAGTTTTGCACCAGTCCCGCCTCAACCACAACTGCCATCACCAACTGCTGCCTCCACTGAAACTGTTGTCGTCATCGAAACAGTCCCTAGAGAACTCGTCGAAGTTTCTATTTTTTGCTGGCGATACTACCGCTACCGTCCAAATCTGTCGCACGGCCAGATTTGTGTCTGCAGTCTTTGTTATGTTTTCAAATCAGTAGTTCATAGGTTTCGTTATAGATCTCTCTATGAGAATCTTTGTTCTTATCCAGAAGATCTTGTTTCGTTCTTCGTATGTGTGTTATAGATCTCTATACGAGGATCAATATTTCTCTCCCGAAGTTCTTGGTTTCGTTCTTCGTGGGTTTATGTTGCCTAGAAGTTCTTGTTTTGTTCTTCTACGTTTTGTTATAGATCTTGAAAGGAGGATCTATGTTTCTATCTTATAAGTTCTTGGTTTTATTCTCCGTGTGTGTTTGCCTAGAAGTTCAAACTTCATGGATTTTTTAGTTCTCACCCAGATCTGCTAATTTGATTCGGAAGTTTTCTTCACAAACTCAAGTTGTTTGTGATTACCACCTTGAGATTGAGGGAGGGTGTTGAAAAGAAAAATTAGGGTTTATGTATTATTAGTCTTTTTTATTATTATTTTCCTTTTTGGTATTTTCCATTTATGGATGTTTAGTGGTTTCTTTGAGGTCTGTTTATTCCTTATGTAAAAGATTATTACGTACTATAAATTATTATGATTTATTCAATAATATAGAAATTTCAAAAAACCTCATTCATGTTCGTTACTCTATCGGTGTTATTCCGACACCCAAATCAGATTACTTTAGAGATCGTACAAGGAAAAAGGATTTATTACGAAGAAAATAGTGAACCTGTGAGAAAACTTGAAGTAGCAAAAGAACCTTAAATGATTAACCATGGAGTGCTAGCCAAGGCATCATCAACATGTTATTGCTTTCTTTTTGCCAATTTTATTGCCGTCACAAAATATTTCCATGTTCTATATCAAGCAAGTTTCAGCAAGTCCAGGAGATTTTTCTAATGTCTCTATGTTCATTCCTCTCACACTTCGTGATAAAGTACATAAATGAAACTAGATATGTATGACACTTTTCCATTTTATTTCACTAAGCAGAATATTCATCTTCTAAATCAAAATGGCACAATTCCATTAAGATACAACACATGTGTACGTCAGTGTCCTAGCATCAACAGCCAAAACCCCTCCAGATACAGGGGCATCCAACATGACAGGGTTTTCCCAAGAACCTACATATAAAAACAATCATAAGATACAAAGAATAGCCGTAAATTGAGGATTGAAAATTTATGTTATCTTTTCATGGAGACTGGTTCATTAGGTTATTAGAAAATAGATACAAAAAGGATTACAATAAACAATATAACATTATAGATTAGAAAAAGAGAGGATTGTGAGTTATAAAAAAACAAAAAAACAAAACATAACATAACAAACAGATACAGAACCAGTTATGGTGTCAATGATTGTCACAAATAAACTCTCCCCATTAACTTCCTTCCCTTACTTACTCAACAAATTGAAACCCACTCCTAATCTAAAATTAACAAAATGGAACTATTTAGATACGAAATTGAATGGATAAAATCTGTTTCAAACGAATAGCCAAAAGGCTGAAGAGCAAGGACTAGAACAAAGATAAACAACAATGAACAGAAACATACGACTCTCCCATCTCCTCTCACTCTCGAGAGAAAGACACAGAATGAGCATGCCCCTTCCTCCCAACCTTTCCCACTGTATAAACCTCTTCCATAACTAACTAACTGTGGGAACCATCTTCAGCATCCAGACTACCCATCAAACGGTTTTTCCTCATGTTTCCTCTCCTACTATATTGTAATATAACAGGTGGCCTAACATTACTCGCCTGCTCCAAAATCACCTTGTCTTCAAGGTGAAAATCTAGAAATTGCTACTGAAAATCATCAAAGATATACCACGTAGGTTCATGAGTAGGTAACCCTTTCCCAACAGTTATTACAACTTAGTAGAAGGATTTTGTCGACCCATATATCTCTACGGGTTCCGTAACCCATTCATGTATCTCCGAAAAATGAGGCATCATGATTGTACCTCTTTATGTTCTCTAAACACTCCCTTTCAACTATGAAACGTGAAACACAGAAAATGTATGGTCGTTGATGGAGGTAACTCCAACTTATAAGCCATTGGCTCAATTCTCTCCATCACCGAGTATGGACCAAAGAAATTAGGAGAAAAGTTTTCATTCTGTCTCTTCTGCATTGAGGTTTGTCTGTAAGGTCGAATTTTCACAAACACCACATCACCCACATCAAATTTAACATGTCGTCGTTTCTTATCCGCATCCATCTTCATTTTATCCCGGGCTACCCTCAAATGCTTCTTAAGAACCACCCACACCTCATCCCTTAACTGTTGGAGTAGAATTTGTAGTCACTAAATCACCATAATAAATCAATGGAAGGGGCAATCTGCCATAGACAACTTGAAAAGGAGTAATGCAAATCGAAATATGGTATGTAGTATTAAACCAGTATTTGACCCAATGAAGCCATGAGATCCACTCCTTTGGCCTTTCTCCACAAAAACTCTAAAGATATGCCTCCACAGTTCGACTAATGACCTCAGTCTGCCCATCTGACTGCGGATGATAAGTTGAACTAGGGTTAAGTTGTATCCCTGACAATCTAAACAACTCATGCCAAAAATGACTCACAAACACTTTATCTTAGTTTGACATGATCGACTTCGGATAACCATGAAGCCAGACCACCTCCTTAAATAACATTTATCCCACTAGCTTAGTTGTATAAGGATGCTTCAGAGCAATAAAGTGAGCATATTTGCTTATTCTATGCACAACCACCAATATCACATCAAATCCCCAAGCCTTTGGTTAACCATCCATGACACTGTAAATGAGCTAAGTTTTCTAGGTTAAAATTCCCGAGATAGAAACAATTATGCATTAATTCTCTTGTTTTATAGGAAATTATGATCTGGAGATGCAAGGGGTCCAAAGCAACAAAAATGACTCAATTTCAAACTAAAACGAGTGAAAACGGGCCAAAAGAAGATGTAGTGGCAAAATCGTAAATAAATGGAAACCAACATCGCCCCAGTGCCGCAACGCCAAGCACAATGCTGCACACCCAAGAGCATGTATTGTGCAGTGTCGTGGTGCCATTCCAAGCGTTGGGGTGCTACAAACATCAAATGCGTGCCATTTACCCCTCAACCAACCTCTTTGGCTATTTAAGCTATTTTCCTTGTATTTTTAGTACTAATCTCATAAGCACGGAACTGCACACCTAAGAGCATGAATCTTTGAAGCATCGTGGCACAATTCCAAGCGTTGTGACGCTACGAACATCAAATGCGTGCCTTTTGCTCCCCTAACAGACCTATTTGGCTATTTAAGCCATTTTTCTTGTATTTTTAGTAATAATCTCATAATAATCCACTTCATAATTCATTTTTACACTTTAATTAAAGCTTTTGTCATGTAAATTCTCTCTCAAGATCAATAAAAATTCTCTCTCAATTCCATCAAAATTGTTTCCTTTGTTTGAATTTCTTCTTGAAGCTACTTTGGAAATTATGAAGAACTAAGGTATTTTCTTTGGGAATGAAAATTCTAGTAATTATTTCTTGAGAATAATTTCTAATTTGCTTTCTAATTTTAATCTTTAATTGAATTCCAATCTTGTTTTTGTATAAATTCTTGTGCAATTCAATTGATCTCTCATGAAAGCATGAATTTAGTTTAATCTTTAATGGCGGTAAGCATGATTTTTTAAGCAAGACTGATTGGCAATTATAGATTGGATCTTAAGCATCTTTTCCTTTTGATCTTTTCTTGAATTTTCTATTAGAATTCCAACTAATTAAACATTTTCAAGATAGAGACTTTGCTTTCTTTTGAATGTCACAACATTGAAACCTAGGATCTTAATGCAAACTCTAAAGAATTCATGGAAACCGCTACAATAAAAATGTCTTCTTTGAGTTTACTATGAATTTAAATTTGATTTTTGTTCAATAAGTTTTCTTGAACTAGTTGGTTGTGGATTAAAATTTATTGCTTTTATTTGTACCATGATGGAAAGAATGCTAGAAAATCTAATCCCACTTTAATTTGATTGAGATAACTCATTTACATTTTATGCCATAAATCTCTTTTAATTCCACAAAAATATTTACATGCTTTCTTTTTACTTTTTTGCACTTTTCACAACCCCCAACCCCACCCATCTATACATTAGAATTCTTGCATTTTTTTTATTAAAGATTTGTGTTTCCTTATCATAGATTCTCTTGGGTTCGACCTTGACTTACTATTTACTACATTTTTGCTAGCTTCTTGATATAAAGTTTGGGTTATAAATAACTTTGTTTGAGGGTTCTTTAACCCATTTGCATATTTCTTATCTTTTAATGACACTCTCGCATCTTTCGACCCAATAAATCTATAGAAATATCACTCGAAATGATGTTTGGAATATCTAAAGGCAGTAACAACCCCATTGGAGACAAAGTCAAAGTTTTATTGTGCTGACAGATCATACACTCCTCAAAATACTTCTTAACATCACCCTTCATACCTTCCCAATGTAACTTCCTAGTCAACCTCTTCTAAGTTCTTAAGTAACCTAAGTGTTTTCCGAATATCGAGTCATGATAAGCATGCATCGACGACAAAGTTGATAATTTCAACAACACCACTCGACCTTTGAATTTCAAAATCCCCTAATGCAAAGAAAAATTGTTTACACTTTCCCCATCTTACTTCAATTTGTCAATGACCTTTTCAGCCACGGGTCTTTCTCAACCTCTTCACTAATTACTACCACATCTAACAAATTAGAGGCTGACAAACGATTCAAATGGACAATGGGAGGCATAGTTGACAAGGCATCTACAACCTTATTCATCCCATCTTATATACTACTTCAAAATTATATCCCAAAAAAATTGCAATCCAATTTGGATGTTGAGGCTGAATCACGCTATGTTGCGACAAAACCTTCAATGATCGTTGATCAGTTTTCACAATGAATCTTTTACCCTAAAGATACGACCTCCACCTTTGTATAACCATTACCACAGTTATAAGCTCACATTCGTATCTAGCTTTGCTCTATCTCTCATGGACAAAGTGTGACTAAAAAAAGCAATATGTCTTTTCTGTTGAACTAACATGGCACCAGTGACATATCTTGATGCATCCAATTTTTATTTTGAAAGGCAAATGTAGTTAGGAAAAACCAACATTGGTAAAGACATCATAGCTTCTTTTAACTTCCCAAAAGCTTCCTGAGCTGCGTTCGACCACACCAACACTCTTACCTTCAACAATTGACTCAACGGAGCTGCAACACTTCCATAATTTTGGTCAAATCGCCTATAATAGCCAGTCAGTCCCTGAATCCCCTCACTAATCGTATATTTGTAGGTATAGGCCACTCCATTATTGCTCTAATCTTCTCAGGATCAACTTGCACCCCTTTTCCTGATATCACATTCCCCAGATACACTACTCGTTCTCAAGAAAAATGGCATTGATTTAAATTAGCCTACAACTCATGCTTTCGAAGAGTAACTAGTACCAGCTTCAAATAATCCTCCAAATTCTTGTTATATATCAAGATATAATCAAAGAAAACCATTACAAACTTCCTCATAAACAGCTTAAATATCGTATTCATTAACGATTGGAATGTTGAAGGAGCGTTGGTCAACCCAAAATGCCTGACTTAAAACTCATAATGCCCTCATGAGTCCGAGAAGTTTCCTTCTTCATGTCCCTCAGATGCATTCTTATTTGATGATACCCAACCATCAAGTCAATCTTCGAAAACATACTTTCTCCATTCAACTTGTCAAATAATTCCTCAATAGTTCGGATAGGAAACTTATCAGGAACTGTCACATTATTAACGCACGATAATCCACACAAAATCTCCAACTTTTATCCTTCTTCATTCTTACAAAAGTGGACTAGAATATTGACTACTACTTGAACATATAACACTGGAAGATGACATCTCATCAACGAGTTTCTCCATTTCCTCCTTTTGCTGGTACACATAATGGTAAGGCCTTATATTAACTTGATCAATTCCCTTCTTTAGGTGAATGTGATGCTCGATAAACTTCCTTGGTGGAAGTTCTTCAGGCCAATCAAACACATCCTCAAACTTGGCCAACAATGCAGGTATTGATTCAGCCACCGTATACACCTGTTCCATTCTATACCACTTAGCCATAGATACTCTCCTTCCATTGTTTTCAACTCCATAAAAAGTTTCTAATTTGAATCATTCCAAGATTTCGAGCTTTAGTCAGGCTGGGTTCCCTTTTAAACACAATATTTTGCCCTCATTCGCTAAAAGTGATTGTCAAATTCCTCCAATCCACCTCAGTCACACCCAAAGTATGTAGCCACTACATTCCCATTATAACGTCCATAGCTCCTAACTCCAAAGGAAGAATACTATCCTTCAATTTCCATTCTCACACCTTCAATTCAACTCCATTACACACTCTCTTACCTTTCACCACACAACCAGAGCCCAAAATAACTCCATAATTCTCAGTCTAAGCCATCAACAATAGAGTAGCATCAACCAAACTTGTATTGCTGACTCCACAAAGAAAGTTGAGCATGTAGCTTACGAAGCAGCGAAAGAAGTAGTTTGGCTAAGAACGTTCTTGTTGAATTTAAAAGTCATTTCAAATATGCATTTACTAGTTAGGCTTTATTGTAATAACAATGGAGTAGTTGCAAATTTTAAAGAACGACGAAGCCACAAGCATGGTAAGAATATTAAGTGAAAGTATCATCTCATCAAAGAGATTGTACACCGGGGAGATATGATAGTTGCTTAGATTGTCTGATAGATAACCTGGTTGATCAATTTACAAAGTACCATCTCATCAAGTGTTTAAGGGTCACCTAGTTAGTCTAAGTTAACGGGTTCTTAAACTAGTACAAGTGAAAGAAATATTGGGTATGTATCGGGTGTGCGCCATTGTGTATTGTATTCATTATTCTCACTTAAACTCAACATTTGTATATTTTACTACTAGAGTTTTAGTCCAAGTGGGAGTATGTTGAGTTTTATGTCCTAAAACTCGTGATTTGTGAATGTTAAACTATTTTATTATTCAATAAAGTTGTTATTGAGGTATTGTTATTGAATAAGAGATTAGCTCGCCAAAGATTCAAAATCCGATAAAGAAGTTTCTTTGACTATAATATGAGTACTTGAACTTTTTATAGTGACATAAACATGGATCAAGTTCGAGTAATAGTCTAAATAGTCGGTAGTATAGGAATAAGGTTGACCATCTTATTCTAGAGACACTATGGATGCGGCCTACTTTGTATTTAGTATAAGAAAAGTGATCTCCAGATGCTCATCTAGAGACATGTGAGTGGATGCGACCCATGCAATAAGATTGTATAAGACAATACCATAAAATAGTCACTTTTACATTATAACACCATTAATTGTCTAAAACTAACTATTTCGACTTAAATGATCTAGGTAACTCGATCTTAATCCTGAGCTAACTATGAACTTTTGTTCACATGAGGATATCCTTAGATTTGCATAGGTGAGGACAGCTCATCAGCACTGGCTCAATAGACCTCCAATTTTATGAGTAAGACCAAATGGATAGCTAAGGACATATGGTGCAAGACTGAATTCACTATTACTCATTTTAGGGTCAGCTAATAGGTTGTTCCCTTAAATGCTAAATCTAGATCTTGAACAAAGAGGCTTCACCCTCTCATTGGCCTAAGAGAAATTCTGTTTAATAGTAGGACTATAAACCAATTGTTCATTAGAGGATCAGTGGAAGCTTAAGGAACAAGTTGTAATCTTCGGGATAAAATGGTAAATTGACCCAGCTGAGATTACAAACATCCTATGAAGGGTTGACTTACTAATCATGGTTATATTAGATGGATACAAATATATCTATAGTTAAGATAGTACAACTACGAGCTATAGCGGGCAGTCTTGATTAGTTAACGAATGTTGATTAGCTCGATTCAAAGAGTTTTTCAGTTAATCTCGAATCGTTGGAGCTCATGCTCTATAGATCCAATAGGCACCTTTACTAGCTTATTACGGAATTAAATTTAGAACAGTGTGATCGAGAAAATTGAATCGTTCGAAATAGTTGAGAAAATAAATTGTTAGTAATATTCGATATTATTAACAATTGCAAATTGAGAGATAAATAATATTTAAATAAGATTTATATATAGAAAAATTCAAATAGAGATTCGAATTAAGTCAATAGGATTGATCGAGATTCATGGTGAAAATAATAATCTAACATTAAATAGTTTAATTAATATATTGTTTTATTATTATTATTATTATTTAATTATAATAATTTCAAATTAATTAGATTAATTAAAAGAAATTACTTGATTAAATACATTTTTTAAAATGATATTTCAAAATTAGAAAATCATTTTTAAAAATCAAAATGTTGACTTTATCAAAGTAGTGGATTTTTTCCTTTTTCGTTGAATGGTGATAAAGCTATATGTTTAATGTGTTGTTCTTAAACAAGTTGATATGATCCACACTGGCATCAAATTATTAATTAGGTTTTATTTAATAATTATGATGTATTTTTAATATTTTTCAATTTTTTTTTAATAACATTAAAAAAAAAGGATAATCTAGTCTTTTCCTAATGAATTAGGGTTTTTATTGGAAAACTATTTAAGTCTTTCCTTTGGGTTGTTTTAAGGAGTTTTTAATAATTGAAGTTTTAGGGTTTTCTATTAATGAAAATTCTTTGGTAGATGACATAGCATCGCCATCTTTTGCAATTCTGGATTTAGAGTTGCATGCTAATAATAAACCAAGCAAGAATGACTGTAAAGTGTCAAACTCAAGCAAAGAACCAGTTGAATGCAACAAAAATGAAAACTAGAAATCAAAAACCTAATGTTCGAAATTCAACAAACTAGACAAGGAACAATAAAAAAATATGATATTTAGAATTAAGAATATAATATTCAAAATTAAAGAATTATGTAAGATGAACAAAGAAAAGCAAACTACTAGACAAAATAATGACAAAAAGAAACAAAAATTTAAGAATAAAATCCAACGACACTAATTTTACCCAAAAGTCAATTCAAAACATCAATCAAGTACCCTTCAGAAACTATTTATTTTCTTATGAAAGTTAAGCAGCTTTAAAACCTTTGAAAATTCAGCAGCTTAATTGACGTGTCTGCTTGAGCTACTTAAAAGATATATATACATATAAAAAAAAAATAAAAACTCTCGAATCTCACATCTCACTTCTCAAGCAGCCGACGAATTTTTTTTTTTTTTTTTACGGTTAAGAGATTTTCACCTTTATTTTCTTTTTTCTTCTTTTTTCTTTCTTCTTCTTTCTTCCGTTCAGTTTTCTTCAGCCGTAATCTTTATCTCTTCTTTTTTATTTTTTAAATTCACGTCAGATTCAATTTTTTTAAACAAGAAATAACCAAACAAATTAAAAACAAAATTCAAATAATAAAGCAATTAAACATATACACAATCTAAAGCCTAGCATCTGATACCAAATGATATGAAAATCCTAGATTCTAAAAATTAGGAACCCAATTGGCGAACTCCAAATACCAAATTCTAAAACCCTCAAACCAATTTGACAAAATCCCAAGGGAATGGATTAGATTTGGATTATTCTTTAATCGAAGACCAAGAGATAGGAAGAACTAGTTTCTCACTTCAAGTTCGAACACTCCACAAGCACGATCAAACTTACCAAAATGTTCTTGGCTTGTAACTTTAAATAAAGAATTGCAAAAGATAGCGATGAAGCTCTGTCATATACCAAAGAATTTTCATTCATAGAAAACCATAAAACTTCAATTATCAAAAAACTCCTTAAAACAACCTAAAGGCAAGGCTTAAATAGTCTTCCAATAAAAACCCTAATTCATTAGAAAAAGACTAGATTATCCCTTTTTAAATGTTATTAAAAAAAATATAAAATTGAAAAATATTAAAAATACATCATAATTATTAAATAAAGTCTAATTAATAATTTAATGCTAGTGTGGATCATATCACAAGTTAATAATTTTTGGAGAGAATTGAAAAATAAAATGTAAATGATGTTTAAAAAATGTGTATATTAATTTTGAGAAGAAAGTGTCTTTAAATAAAGAAAGGAGATGTTGAAATCTCAAATCAATTTTGTCCATTCGATTTTATAAAAGAAAATCAAATGATGGAGATTTAAATTCAACTAGTCGTCAGACACACAAAAAATAATAATATAATAATATATATCTTTATAAAATTATTTCTTTTAAAAAAGTAGCCGTTAGACACAAACATAAAATAATAATATATATATCTTTTAAAGTCATTTATTTTAAAACCAATAAAAAAGCAAAAGTCCACCATGTGTCAAAAACTAGCCGTTAGACACAAACATAAAATAATATTAAATTAAATTTTTTTAAAATAATATTAAAATCATTTTTTTGTAAAGTCGTTCCAAATAATCAACCATGTGTTTCTCCTCCATAAGATCCACATGTCACTCACTAATTAAATCTTATTTGATGATTTGGCCACCACATCATTGCCTCGGGTATTTTTTTTTTCGTTAAGCTTGTTTCGCCTATAACTTCTTCGTTTGAACTCCGATTTGGATAATTTAAATTGCGTTGGATTCATAATTTCGAGCTCTACACAATAGACTTACCAAAACACTAGAATTGTTAATAAATAAAATCATGTTTGTTATAATCAAAATATTGATTGATTAATTATTAAAATTAATTAATTTGAGATTAAGGGCCAAAAAGCAAACATAGAGGACAGCTGAACAAGACATATATTGAGGCAAAAGATATATTGGACAGAATGTCCATAAATAATGAAGAATGGGAGGACAATGATTTTGGATCCATATCAGGCTAAAGGAAGACTAAATCAGCGAAAATTGACAATGATGTTGTGACAATCCTTCAACAGCACATGGCAACAATGACATCATTAGTAAAGTCCTTGGCATTGAATCAAGGCGACATGGGAAATAGTCAGGTCAAAGTTATCAGTCAAGTTAACTATGAAGGATGCGATGAGCCACAAAACTATAACATGTGTCACACCCTCTCCGAGACCCTCTAACCCTAGCCTAGGAGACAGCGTGAAGCCAGCGAATCTCATCCTTACCTTGACGATCCTCACTGACTATCTTAACTTAACTGCAATTTAAACAATACCAATAACTTAAAAAGTGCGAAATAAACTTAACTGCAGAATAACAATTTCAAACTTAACACCTAACGACAAAAACTAAACAAATATCTTATACAACTCATCTCACTGTACCAAAACTTATAATAACAGTAACATGCATGATTTACTACTAACGTACAATAGTACTAAAACTTCTCGAGTAGCAGACAGTCTGTGGTAGGTCAGGCTCCGGGATCACGATCTCTACCTGAAAAGTGAGAAAAGTATTTGAAAGAATGAGCTAAAACGCTCAGTGAGTGATGCTTTAGTAGAAAATACTTAAAACATATATATATAGCATAATTAGAAATCATCAACTTAGAAACTTTGATAAATCAAATCATAACTAAAATTATAATTCATAATTTAAACTGAAAACCTTTGAAAGGTGCTTGCACGATACTTATCTGTAACTCAAGATAAAACTATGCATAACTTAAATGATGCTAAAACTTGAATATCTGAAAATTTGTAAGCGATGTGTATCAAACTGAACTACGTAGTAATGGGAAAAACATAGCACTAGCTACGTCTTTGTCGTAGTGGCGTAATCTCACACTAACGACAGTTATATCTACGCTGTTGTTGGATCAGGACCAACGACGTCGTCGCCGAGGTGGAGCCATCTCAACAAACGACGATATCCTACATTATAGTGGGGCTAGCAACTATAACACCTTTACCAAAGTGGGACGAATCCAGCACTAAGACAGCGAAACTACGTTACAGTGAGGCCAACACCTGCAACGTGTTTGCCATGGTGGAGTAATCTCAACACCATGACACCGCATAACTACGAAGTAACGGAGCCATTGTCCACAACGTCTTTGCCATGGTGGGACGAACCCTCACGCAAGCCAGCGCGTACCCTAGTGTGCACACCTAGTATAGTAGCCTCAGGCTCACATGGATACACATGCTTAAAAAATCAAATCATCGTAAAACGTGCAAGTCACATAAAACATATCATCATCTCAAATCATTTCTCAAATCATCATGAAACTCGTAATACTCGAAATCATGCTTAAATATCACTTATAACATGGTAGAAATCTCATAGAAACAATAAATCATCATAACTCATGATTTCTAGACACATTGTAAAATGTGCAAAACGTGCTTAGGTCCTATAGCACTCACAACATGCTGAACAGTTATGGTTTTAATCAAAATCATCTTAATAAACATAAACAGGGCCGAACATATTTTAAAACATGCTTATTTCGTAAACAGAAATTGTCTCGTAAAACGTGTCAATATAATACTATTATATTCAAACTACCAGAAATACCTTAAAACACTTAAATCATGCTTCAAACAAGTTACCATGTGACATCGAAAAATATGAACAGCATGATTATTCTGAAATTTTCTGAAAATGATGAAAATTCTCGAAAAACGTGCATTTTGGTCATTATTTTAATATTAAAATATTAAAATAATACTATCACTCACAAACTTGATAGGTTATCCCTAGATTGTAAAAAAATTTTGATTTCTAAATCTCCTCAAAAATAAATTCAAAATTGACCCTTAAATCACTTCGCACGAAAACCGAGAAAAACTGAATTTTCCTTAATTTCCTTTTTGAAATAATTCCTTTCTCCTAAAATAGTATATATGTAAATATAATTATATATATATATATATATTAATATTGCTACTGCCCGTGAAATACTTGTTAAAAAGATAGAAATGCTAACATGTGCCTCAGGTCTCCTTAATTATATACATATAATAATAATAATAATAATAAATATATATATTACTTCACAAGTACAGCCGCACGGGGAGGATTTTTTCAGCAGAGACCTACCATGACGCACAATAGATGACCGTCAAAAAGTCAACTTCATCTTCAACCTTCCATTTTCCTTCCCTTTCATTTTCCAGTTTTCCGGCCACACCTCTAGCCATACTTCTGTGAGCCAATTCTTTCAATCTACTAACAATTAGAGGCTCAAACCTATAGAAAACGATTTCTACACGAGTCTACTTGCTTACCTGAAAGTTTGAGCTTCAAACTTCTCGTGGATAGCTCGAAATCGTCTCTGGAAGTCCTCCTGTTCAGTTTTCCGACGAGCTTAAATCCAAGAATTAAAACTTTGATTTCTTCATGTACAGACTAAATTAACTCAAACCCTTTTATAAAACTTTAAAGGAACTATCAATCTACCCTACCTCAAAATTTGAGACCTTAACTCGGCCTGTAGACAGAGAAATTAATTTTCAAAGTTTCGGGTCCTGTTTCTCGTTTTCCAGTTGCCCGAGTCCCTTTTCCTTCAAATTCAGTGGTCTCTTCGACCAAATCTCTTCAAATTGAGCTTTTCATCAATTTCCTATCTCTTTTCTACACAATTTAGACATAAATTTCGTCCAAATTGGTTGCGAATTGAAGCTTAATTTGCTTTTTTTCTTCCCTGTGTTCTCTCTCTCGGGTTTCCCCTTCTTTTTTTTTCAATTTCTTTCTTCTCTTCTTCTTCTTCCTTAATTCATCTTATGGGGGATCCAATATATACATCTTCCACCGAACCCTTCATCCAATTACACAAATTGGATAAAAATTTCAATCCTTTTCTTATCCCTTTCTCGTCACAATGTTTAAAAAAAATCAATTTTCTTTTTTTGTTAACACAAGATAATTATAACCATTTTAATATAAAATTATAATAATAAAAAATAAATAAATGAATAAAATCATTTTCTTTCTTTTCTTTTCTTTTCTTTTCAATTCTTATTATTTACTTATTTATTATTATTTTTAAACAAGATTACTAAAATGTCCTTTCCAAAAATTTACTAAAATACCCTTCGATTATTTTATTAATACTTTTACAACAAACAACTTAAATAAAAAAGTCGGGTATTACAACATGTGTTCGCATAACCCTGAGTTTGTCTGTTTCATCAAACATGATCCTTTCTCCAATACCTATAATCAGGAATGGAGAAAGCGTCCTAAATTTAGGTGGGGAGGGAATCATTAGAATGACAGGCAAAGGGTGGGGCATAATAAGAATAAGAGTGGACCTCCAGGGTTGCATTAGGGATACCAGAAACTGCATCAATGGCAGTATCAGATGCATTAAGAATCCAGTTCTACCTCAACACCTTTGGAGGATCTTATCAAGCAGTATATGCAAAAGAATGATGCATTACTGCAAAGTCAAGCATCTTCCATCCGGAACCTGGAAGTTCAAGTAGGCCAATTAGTATGTGAGTTGAAAGTTAAGCCTCTAGGTAGTTTGCCCAGCAATACAGAAGTCCCAAGGAATGTAGGTCACGAAGGGAAAGAGCAATGTCAAGCGGTGACATTGTGATGTGCACACATAGAGGTCCTACGCCACCCAGTTAAAAAGGGATACCTCTATATTTTAATTGTTTCAATTAAATTGATTGTTTATTTTCTAATTTTTCTTTTGACATTTAATTGAGGTATGTTGATTGTTAGTTTTATATTTTTATTGATTTAAATTTAAAAAAAAAGTTTACAATTTCTTTCTTTTTGGTTGATCGCATAAATCTTATAACTTGGGGAATGCCTAAGGCGGAAAAAAGCCAAAATCAAAGCTATGTGTTTATAATATCCCCACGCATAAAAAAAGACTGAAAGTTTATAACCGTTGGGATATTTAGGGTTTTGAGGCATCATCTGACATCTAATCTCATTAAACGATTTTCGTCATTCTCTGACAACCCTAGGCTAACGCATCGACCTCTAAGTTATAAGTAGGAAAATCGTCACTGAGAAGCCATTTTTTTACGCTTGAGAAATTTCAGAGCGTTTTTACTCTCAAGCTTCCAAACTATTATAATTTTCTTATAAAATCTAAAATGGAATCTAAGAACGGAAATGTTACTTCTACAAGCTCACTTGTGCCATTGAAATAGAGATGAATGGAGAAAAAGAAACTGTCACTGAGACGCCATTATCTACACCCGCCGAAAGAACAAGTGAAAAGGAAAAAGTCAAGGAAATTGCTCATATTTGTGAGAGGGTGGTTGGAGCATCACCTCAAAAATCTTTGAGATAGATGTTCGGGGCATTTGACCTAAACAAAAAGGAAAATATGCAAATCAAGAAGGAAACATTTTCACTTGACAAACATCGATGCCAAGAAAGATTCATAGGGAAGATGAGCACAAGCCAAGGAAGAGGTCTTCTCCAAAGAAGAAGATTGTTGAGAAAAAAGGGACGTCTACAAAGGCCCTATAAGAAAAGCAAGAAGTTCATAAGTTGTTGTTTGAGATGGGTTTCTATCTTGAAGATGTGGTGATACATGCGTTCATTATCGCATCAGTGGATGCGTTGGAATGGAAGATTTTGTAGAGGACACACGAAAGTAAGGCCGACTGTAGTCCATCAATTCTATTCAAGCAAGCTTTATAGAAAGGAGGACTACATGTTGTTGGACGGGAAATGCGTTGACTGCAACGCACAAGAAATGTATGGACTTTACGAGCTGTCATGCAATGAGGAAGCTAAGGAAAACAAAATTATCAATGAACCTTCAAACTTTGAAATAAACGATGCATTGACGATTGTGCCAAATCTAAGAGTTGAATGGAATGTAACGCCGCAGGGGTACAAGCTTCTAGAAACAAAGTGCCTGACTTCGAAAGCCAACTTTTGGCTCCATTTTGTAAAGAAGAAATTGATGCCCACAAAGCATGAAAAATGAGTATCATTAGACAGAGTCATGGATATATATTGCATCATGCGATGTATACCCATGGACGTTGGACTCATCCTAGCTTCAAAGATCAGAGGATGCTTTTTTAAGAAGAAAGACCACTTTTTTTTCCTCCACCATCGAACGTCTGGTCCTCAATGTGATCCCTAACAAAGAGGCAAAGCCTGAGGAGAAGATTCAAGGTATTAACTGCACAACATCCTTAAACATTTATTAAAATACGACATGCGATACTTTGAAGAAACTCCAAATGGCAAGCAAAAGCAGAAACCCTCGTCCTCCCAACCATCGCATCCACACCCTATTAAAAAGTGCAAACTAATAAAGGAATGGGACAAGAAACCCAAAAAGGTTGTACAGATGGAAAAACCAACCTCAAGAACCCCTTCAATAATCCATGATCTCACAATAATCCCCCTTCCATCCATTGCACAACTCTTACTGCCTACTTCTTAATCACCCTAAGCCAAGGCAAATCTCACCCCACGCGTTAAATTAATTGAAGATGAAACATTTGGGGTAGATGACCTTGAAAAAATAGAAGACTTAGTTTCCATGGCTCTACAAATACCATTGACTCCACTGCATGACCACACTGACTCACTTCAAAATCCAACCAACACTTCCAATAGTCCAATCTACCACACTTTTGTTGATGACCCACTCGACCAAGGCGTGGACGATGGTGAAACAAAGAAATGCACCATACCATGACTACTCAGCGCCTTGCCACGACATACCACAATCAGGATCTGTGTACTGGATATGGGCATGGACATTTTGAGAAATCTTGTACGCGACGAGATTATTGAACCTTTAAGCCATCAATTAGACATGGTCTCAGCCAACAAGGATGTGCTGATGTTGCAACAATAGAGCCTTTAGCACAAACCTAAAGCCTTTTTCCAGAGCCACTCAACTATAAGACAATATCAAACCATGCTTCAAGAACTCATTTTGGGCCAAGCTGATCAGATCACAGAAATCCAACATCAACATCAACAAATCCTACAACGCATAGAAAAAGATAAGGATTTTCTAGGACAACAAGCTCAGAGGCAGACCGCCCAATTTAGAACATTAATGAATTATATTTATGACGTTTACGTGC
The DNA here is from genome assembly GCA_037974625.1 of Cucumis cinereus. Classification (NCBI taxonomy): domain Eukaryota; kingdom Viridiplantae; phylum Streptophyta; class Magnoliopsida; order Cucurbitales; family Cucurbitaceae; genus Cucumis; species Cucumis cinereus. Next base: position 7,374 of record JBBPDJ010011265.1, on the reverse strand, counting down.
AGCGTGTCCCTGCCCCAACCATTCCAATCACTTTGGTTTTTTGGTAATGACATAACATCGCCTCCAGAAGACGATCATGCGGTGGAAGACTAATTTTGGGGTGTATTCTTTTTTTCTTTCCTTCTTCCTTATAACTTCAATTTTTTTTAAAAAAATTGTAACGCATAGTAAATAACCATTACATAATTACAAGTTGTTTGATGTTATTCTATATGTTCTTTGTGCTGACTTCATTTATTATTTCTTAGGTGTAACTAACGCTTAGAAAAATCTTGATTGAAGCATTCATACTTAGAAACATTTCATACATTCTGAATGCAAGCAATTTTTTCCTCAAACCTAATTTTCAAAAGTTGTCTAAGATAATCTTATAACTCGATTTCAACAATGAAGACTTTGCTGCATTTTAAATTTGAGTGTGACCAATTGAATTTAATGCGTCAGCTTTGTGTTGCACAATAGTTCAACAATGCGTTGAAAAAAAATAAATATGTTGTAAAATATATGTTTCTTGTACTTAGAAACTTGTAACAGACGTCAATGCTTTTGCTAAGACATGGACAACACTTGGTAATAAGTGTTCATAACGAAGAGCATGGCTCTCATGTCTGAAGCGGTGACAATAGTTATAACTGTGAAGAGGAACAAATTCATAGAATGCCAAAGATGTCTCGATCGGTGCCTTAGTAGAAATTGTTGTAATATAAGCAAATAATGTAAGGTCCTACTCTACTTATGTAATATATAGCCTTTCTAAAATAGACGCATAAGAATGTCTAGCTGTTGAGAAAATAACTTTTTAGAGCTAACCTTACTTGCGTTTTAAATCTGTGAAGTATTTTTATAGTAGGTATCTTAACTTTGAGATAATACATTGGCTGGATGAATCTTAGAGTTAGGTACCTATTGAGAGGCCGAGGTGTTGTATCCAATTTGAGGCAATTGTGAGCCAAGGTTATGAGTAAATGCTTGAGGACAAGCATCATCTTAAATTTAGGGACGTGATAACTGGTAGAAATACAAGTTATTATGCGTCTTTATTCAAGGTTATTAAGAGAAACAAATAGGAAATGCATCAAATACACTTAGAAATTATGCCTTGTTCTTACACTGCGTTATATGTTTGCAATGTGATGATATTAGAAACTGTGGTCTCTTGGTGTTGTTCATCGCAGGATTTTACAAAAGATGGATCAATTACGAAAAGACTTCTCAATGCCCAATCAGAAGCAATGTTATGAAGAATTGACAAAGGAAAGAAATTATTTGAAGCATAGCGAGATTTCTAAGAGGCATTGAGAATTCAATGCAATCCATTGCTTAGAAGAGTTATGCATCGAGAATCCAATGCGATGTCTTGTTTTTGAAACGTGTCTGAGACCCACTAAGCATTTTGTCCAAAAGGATTGTATGAAAGCTTCTTAACCCTGTTCACCGCATAATTCCTTATAACTTAACATCTGCACTGCTTGTAGACTAACCAATGCATTACAATTCCCACCAATCCACCGCATATCAATTGGACAAATTAGGTTTAGTTTAATGCATAGACTCATTCAACATTTAATTGACATTTCTTTATACGAAAGAATAAGAATTAATTCACCATTTAAACAACAAACGGCTTGTGTTCAACCCTGGACTTACCAGGTACCTAATTTAGTTTATATTTGGACTCAATTAGCAGAACTATATTGCATAAATACTCCACAACACAAACTATTGCTCATTGAGTTCGAATGAGACGTCCCTCTTCATCTTCTTTCAAACATCAAAAGGTTCGTTTATCTCGAACTTTTGTTTATGCTACTCACCTTCAAGAAGAGTCAAGTATTCCTCCATCTACTCCGATTGTTAATGACAATATCTTGCATGTTCCTTTGGTAAGTCTGTTTGGTAGTATCTATTGAATTTTATGTCCTAAAATTTGTAGATAGTAAATGTAATACATTGATTGTTATTAATAAAAAATTATCCTAATTTCAATAAAGAGTTATTGATTATTTTTTATTATTTTTGTCTTATTAACCTAAATCCAATAAACTAGCATTCTAAGTTGATTTATGAGTCGAGATACAACTTAAATGGTCTATAGTATAGGATAAGGTTGGGTACCTTATCTTGGTAACACTATGGATACGACACGCTTTGTATTTTCTATACAAAACACAATGATCCAATGGGTTCGTGTAGGTGACACCCGAGTGGAGGTATCCTATACAATGAGTTTTCATAAGAGTGGATCACAATATAGTAACCACTAGATGTAAATCCTTTGACTAGTTAGGTTTCTATTTCAATAGGATGACCTAGGCAACTTAGTCTTAATCGTAGGTGTATTATGAACTCATGTTAATGAGGGACTGCCCTTTGATTTGTACGGATGAGAGTGATCAGACTGTCGACTCAATAAGACTACCATTTTGGAGACAGAACCGAGTGGGAAGATAAAAAATAATCATACAAGATGGAATTCACTACTTCTCGACTTTATGGTAAGTAGATGAATGTTCCCTTAAATGGTGTCTTTAGGACTTTATCAAAGGGTCCTACTCTTTCTATGACATGAGTGAGATTTATGTTTATTTGTTGGACCATAACCATATTGTTCATTAGAGGACCACTGGTATTTATAAACTAAGAAGTAATTTAGGGATAAAACGATAATTTGACCCAAGAGGTGTTACAAGCACTTGTGAAGAACTAACTTGCTATTATTGGTCTATATCCATGGACATATAAATATATCTAAAGTGAGATGAGTTCAACTATCAGTCTTTAGTGGAATGTGCACACAATTAACGAATATTGATTAATGTGGTTAATGAATTTAGCCAATTAATCTCATATCATTGTAGCTTCTGATCTATAGGTCCATTAGGTCCCTTTCCTAACTCGTAAAGGGTAATGGGGTTAATATATCTTGGATATAATTTGAAATTGACTTATGGAATTAATATAATATATGGTGATACATGATAATATAAAATTTATACGTTAATTAAATTTGATAATATAATTTTATTTTGGATGTGATTCAAAATTAGATTGTGAGAGAATAAAATATTTGAATAAGTTCAAATATTATTTTAATGTGAATTAGATTTATATTAAAACTATAGATTAAACTTAATGCATATATGATACACATTAAACTAGAAGTTATGAGAGAATATTATATTTGAATATGATTCAAATAAGAATTAAATTAAATATTAATTTCGTAATTAATTAATTGCAGAATTAATTAATAGTTTAGTTTAATTAAATTTGATTTAATTAAATTAAATTAAAACTAAAGGTTATGAGAGAGATTAATGGAATATTAATTAAATGTGATTTAATTAATTGTTCATTTAATTTTAATTTGACTGAAATTAAATTAATGTGGGAAACGTTAGATTCACCTGCGTAATCTCACAATTCTCTCCAACCTCCTTTTCTTGTAGAACAACAAAAAGGGAGGGGATAATTAAATTTGATTTAATTAAAATTTAAGGAAAAGTATCAAAAATAAAAATATTTACAAAATATTTACACTTCATAGAAATCAAGTGTAGTTATTTTTGGCTTGTAGTGATTTTTTTCTATGGAGTGTAAATAATTTGTTATTTTTTTCTATATTTGAAAAAATCTCTTAAATTAAATTAAAACTAAATGTTATGAGAGAGATTCATGGAATATAAATTAAATTTGATTTGATTAATTATTAATTTAATTTTAATTTAATTGAAATTAAATAACTGTTGCAAACGTAAGATTCACCTACGTAATCCCAAAGTTTTCTCTAATCTCATTTTCTTGTAGAATAAGAAAATGGAGAGGATAAATAGTTATTTTCTGTGTTTTGAAAAAAAAAAGTTTTGAATAAAAGAATTTTTTCGTCTTTCTCTCTCTACAATTTTCTCTCAAAAAATTTCAAGTTCTTAAAAGGATCCCACAAATCAAACCTCATCTACCCAGATGATAGAAAATGTTTCAAATGGTGGTGGCCTCACATTTGGTGATTTGTAGATTCAGACTCGACAACGAAAGTAATTTTCAATTTCTTCTATGTAATATTATTTTAATGTTAAAGCATGCTTAACCTTATTAATTTTACAGTAAAATTTTGATTCTGTTATTTTTTGCCAATGTATTTAGTATTTTATTTTTTCAATTAAATTTGAGTAATTGGTCTATTAAATCTTTCGTTGCGCAAGGGCTCTCATTTTTTTACTATCGTCATTGCCCCTTCATCTTCTAGTAGTGATTATGTTGTTCTTGATTATGGATGGTTACGATTTTGAAAATGTTGTTCTTGATAATGTGTTGTTGAATGTTTCAGTTTTGGCCCTTATTCCTAATCCAATAGTTGCTATCATGATTGCTTTGCTTTGGCCAATGATTCAATTTCAATGAAACGTGTTCCTTTGAGTGACCCTTGTGCCAATTATATAAGATTTGACTCTGTTGCTCCTATGGAGACTGGGGATATGAGAAAATTTCTAGTCCTACTATAGAATCTAAGAGATATCCTACTAATGAGTGTCATTCTGACACTGTTGTTGGTCCCTTTATTGCGCCCTTTATTGATATCGACTCCACATCTTCAGATGATAATCTTTGCATCGCTCAGTTAGTTAAAGGCTAAAAAAAATCTGTTGCTTCTTTCGGTATCTCAGCTGAAAAAGGTCCCAAGCCTAGTGGAAAAGGTTCAAAATTCAAAATAGCTCGTGGTGGTCCTCCCCAAGGACTAAAATTTATTACCACGAAGGTAAGACTGCGTAAAATTCCTCCCAATGTTCCTTCGGTGCCTATTGATGGAGTTTCCTTTCATCACGAAGAAAACGTTGGAAAGTGAAAGTATCTGGTCCAACGTAGAATCGCAGATGAGGTTAGTATCTCCGGCAAGCATCACCCATGTCTTACTATCATGGATCTCATTCATCGAGCAAGGCTCTCAAGTTGGTCCATTTTATCCCTGATTAATTCATGAAGTGATAGTTAACCTCCCTGCTAAATTTTATGATCTCAATAGTCCTGAGTTTAGAAAAGTTCATGTTCGTAGTATTCAAGTTCATGTTCAATAGTTCTTAGTGGGTGGCAAGTGTCGGAAGTTTATAAATACCTCTTTGAAGAAGCAAAACGGACGACATACAGACACATATCTTATCGTATAGAGCCATCCATATACATCAAAGACCAAATTCTGCGTAGATTTTCCTTCCATTTTCATTATCCATTCATTCCCCAGTCGAAAACCTTTGCAGAGATCATTTCAATCTACAAAGCAAGAAATTGTGAATCAGAGTTATCTTTATTTCTGTGTTGTGTTTATTTTCTACATCTCATGTAATTGAATTTGATAGTTCAATCATTGTAACAAATTTTCATTATCAATATGATTTACTTCGTGTTTCACCGCATTCATGTCTTTGGTTTCCATGTTTACTTTGTGTAGCTAAAGCCAGTAATGAGTTAGGAAGTTAGAAATCAATTCAAAAGATAAGCATGGTTCACTGTTCATTTTGTCTGATCTTTACCAAGTAATAAACTTGAACGCATCGAAATAGTACTTTCAAGTAAAGGTAGTCAACCGCTCGAAAACGTACGTAACTTAGACCACAGTGAGCAAATATATGGAGTAACTTAGAAATAACCATAAACCTATCACATTGTCAGTGCATCATTTATATCTAGAAATAGAATAAGGTGGCATGAAGGCGTCAAAAGGTTGCTTGTCTTAATTAGTACTGAGTGCATGAATACAATCCATGTTTGTAAAAGGATTAGAGAATAGCTTTTAAACCCTATTCATCACATAATTTCTATAACACAACTCATGCATTGCTTTGAGACTAACCAACGCATTTCCATCAATATTTATCCACTGATACCGACTGGGTAGATTAGATTAGTGTAGCGCATAGATTAACTCATCCATTGATTTATTACTTGTTTGTCTGAAAGAATAATAATTAATTCACTAGTTAAATAACAAATTCCTTATGTTCAACCATGGACGTACCAGGTACCTGATTTAGTTTACATTTGGACTAATCTACGAAAACTTGTATTGCATAATTGTTTCATCGTATAGCATAGAAGCATAACACATACACCCAACGCAACAATGAGTTGCTTGCCTAAAAGAAATTTTGTCTACCAAAGAGGGAGTTTATTAGTGCTTTTGTTTTGGCTTGAAAAGTTCTTTTATCCTTGCCTTTTCTGCTCCTTTGATATTTTCCTTCTTTTGGTTATTTGTAAATGTAATACCCGACTTTTTATTTATTTAAGTTGTTTATTGTAAAAGTATTATTAAAATATTTGATGCCATTTTAGTAAATTTTGATATTGGTAATTGAGTAATTTTGTCTAAGAATTGGTAAAAATTTAATTTTGTAGTTTTGTTTAAAAATAAAGTAAAATAATACTTTAAGAAAAGAAAATAAATTGATTAATTTATTTATTTATTTATTGATTGATTTTATAATTATCTTTTAGTATTATAAAAAAAAAAGGGAAAATTTATTCTTTTTAAAATGTATGTCGTGAAGTGATTAGGATGAAGAAGATGCTTTAATTTTCACCAATTCTCTTCCAATTGGAAGGAATTTTGGTGGAAATTCCTCGTTAAGTATCAATTGATTATTTTGGAATGGAAAAAGAAAGAAAATTGTAGGAAAAAGGGGAAGGAATGCCGAGAGAGAGGATGATTTTCTCGGGATTTTCAAGTTGAGCATTGAGGAAGAAAGTATGAAATTGAGCTCGATTCTTGGTCAAATTAAGCAAAATTTTTGTCTAAATTGTGTAGAAAAGAGAGAGGAAGATGATGGAAAGCTCAATTTAGAGAAATTTGACCAAAGAGGCCACTAAATGTGAAGGAAAAGAACTCGGGTTGCTGGAAAATGCAAAAAACAGACCCGAAACTTTGAAAATTAAATTCTCCATCTACAAGCCGAATTAAGATCTAATTTTTGGAGGTAAGATAGATTATTAGTTCATTTAAAGTTCTGTAAAAGAAATTGAGTCAATTTGGTCTGTGTAGGAAGAAATCGAAGTTTCAATTCTTGGATTTAAGCTCGCCGGAAAACTGAGCAAGGTGACTTTCAGAGGCAATTTCGAGCTATCCACGAAGAGTTTGAAGCTAATTTTTTAGGTAAGCAAATAGACTCATGTAGAAATCATTTGTCATAGGTTAATACTTCTAATTGTTAGTAGATTGAGAGAATTGTCTCGCCGAAGTAGGGTCAGTGCAGTGGCCGAAAAACTGGAAGTTTAAATGAGAAATATGAAGAACAAGAAGAAGAAATATCTAATTATTATTATTATTATTATTATTATTATTATTATTATTATTATTATTATTATTATTATTATTATTATTATTAT
>JBBPDJ010011175.1:0-30145 GCA_037974625.1 Cucumis cinereus | reverse complement strand
TCTTACCTTTGCCTGAAATAAAACATAGAAAGGAATGAGTATAAAAATATACCCAGTAAGGAACCCACTACTAATTCTATTAGGTGAACGTTAACTCCCTCTAATAACTCGTACATACGACACACAGTCAAATGGTCTAGTAGGAACAATCATGTTGGAGCAATACGCCACAAAGGCTTGCTAACCGACCCTGTGAGGACAAAACGCCACACAGGCTTATCCGGTCAAACAAAAAGTCACCAACAAACCAACACATAGCAAGGGCAGCGGAGACAGAAAGTGACAGAACACAACTCGGCCCAGCGGCTCGAGTTGGCGGTTTGGCGGCTCGGCTTGGCGGCTTGGCGGCTCAGCTCGAGAGAACAGATCTGGAATTGGAGCGGCTCAACGTCGCAAATCTAAGAGGAAACGGGTGGCGACTGGGGCTTCGGCGTGAGGGGTTCGACTCGGATGGAGCGGAGATCCGACGACCCTAGCAGATCTGGCGACGCGGCTCGCGAACAGGGCAGCTTCCGTCAGCTCGGGCGTGGAGGAGGCCGGATGGAGAGAGAGACGACGACTTTGTGAAAGACTGGGCGATCGTCGGGCATACGGCGAGTGGCTCGGGCTAATGCGAATGGCATGCGCTGGCTTCTGTTCGCTCGGAGTCGTGGTTTCAGGGAGGAACGGCTCGAGATCTGGGTGTTTGCGAACGGTCTGGCGCGAAGCTGACTGGGCGTGTGGAAGAGATGGACGACGCGCCTTCTGCTGGTGTGGTTGCGAGCGGACGATGGATGGAGATCTGGGCTGGGGGCGTGGCTGTGAGCGGAGGGGCAGCGTGGAGGTAGCGGCTGGAGCTCGACGTGCTATACGACTGGGGCGACGACGAGGCATGGCGACGGATGGAAGAAGGACGACGGCGGCGGCTACTATGGAGGAGAAGGGTGGGTGGCGGCTAGGGTTTGTAGATCAAGAGTTTTGATGGTGAAGATGAAGAGATGCCCCAAAAACCTAATTCCCTCATTAAAAAAAAGAAAAGAATAATAATAATATAATATATATTATTTTATTCCCTTTTCTTTTCATTTTCTTCCAAAAATAAATCTTCCTTCTTTTTCCTCTTTAATTCCCTTTTCTTAAAAAATTTGGGATGTTACAGTCTTTCCTCCTTAAAAAGTTTTCGTCCTCGAAAGCTCTATTCCTCGAACAACTACGGGTACTCTCACCACCGGCTCATATGACAAGGAAGCATCAACTTCCCTGTTGTCCACCATGCTAGCCAAGATACTCCAGATACCTTGGTTCAACATCTTACTGGCTTTTATGGCTGAAATAACTTTAGGCAACACAACAGTTCCTGTCCCTCGGAACTTAAAACTTATCTCATTAGGGGGGTTAAAGATCACCTCCTTACGAGCACAATTTACACTAGCATGATTGGCAGCTAGCCAATCCATGCCTAGTATCACCTCCAAATCTCGCATATTCAGTACTAACAAGGTAACATCTATCACACGACTTGCTATCTCAAACTGACATGACTTAACCTTCTTCTGAGACAACATAATTTCTCCAGATGGAGTAGTCGCAGACAAGACAAAATCAAGAGGTTCAACCTTCAAATAAGCATGCACCACAAAGACTGAAGATATAAAAGAATGCGAAGACCCAGAATCAAAGAGAACTAAAGCAAGATGCCCCAAGATTGGGAGCGTACCTGTCACCATGGTGCCTACATTCTCTGCCTCTTCTCGGTTGGTGGCAAAAACTCGGCTCTGCTGCCTGCTCCCACCTCCCTGGGATGTGCTAGCTGACTGATTCCTGGTGGTTACCGAAGAATTATTAGGATATCTGTCTACTATGTGTCCTGGCCGCTTACAAGCAAAGCAAACCTTATCCAGCATCCAACATTGACCCCAGTGTCTTCTCCCACACGTACGACATGGCTGTGCCTCCTTCCCAGCGGCACCACTTTCTGTAAACTGCCCTTGATGGTGACCTTGAGCTTCCTCGGTCCTCTGACTCTTCCACGGAACTTCTTCTGACTTACTCTCGGCCTTTCTCTTATGTCTGGAAAAAGATTCCCTCTCAGACGATTTCTTTGGGACTTTCTCATCTCGATCATAGGCATTAATCGCATGGCGCAGGGCTTCTGCATGCGTGGAAGGATTGAACGATCTGACAAAGCCACAGACATCCCTTCTCAAGCCCCTCACAAATCTATCAGCACGAGTCGCCTCAGATGCGACCAACTCTGGAACAAAGCGGGACAACATGTCGAACTACTGATCATAATCCTCCACTGACATCTGCCATTGGTTCAGATCCAAGAATTCCTGACACTTGGCGTCTCGGTGGTTAGTAGAGAAAAACTTCTCATAAAAACACTCCTTAACCTGCTCCCAGGTAATGTCACGGGAGTTCCCGCCCAATCTTCTCTCAACAGACTTCCACCAGACAATGGCCCAATCTCTGAGCATGAACGCGAGACATTGGATCCTCTGGTTGTCCGGGCAGTTCATATAACGGAAGATGTCTTCAATCGAAGATAACCATAACTCTGCTGCCGAGGGGTCCTTCAGTGACCCATCAAACGTCGCAGGATCATACCTCCGAAAATCTCTCAGGTGCTTTGCCTCGACCGACAAACGGTCCGGCAGGCCCTCCGATACTACAGGTGCAGTCTGATCTGGGGTAGGAGCAGTCGGGACAGGTGTGGCCGGATGCAACTGTGCCAAAGCTGTCGCCACGGTCGTTGAAATAGTTTTTTCCAACTGAGATGTTAAAGTAGCCAAGTCGGCTTGTGTAACAGGTGCGGCGGAGTCCACAGCTGGCTGGGTAGGTTGACCCTGCTCCTCGTCCACCCCGTCCACCTCTCCTGGTACCTCGACGTGGTGGCATTTTTCCTAAAACCATCCCCACGTCATAAGTACGAGATCCAACCATAAACCATAAATTTCTAGTTTTACAAGCAATAAATAAGCATAACCAAAAGCTTACTCAAGAAAACGTACTTGGCGAGGAGAAGTGAACCATAGTGACCATGGAACCAAAACCATAACTTACATCGTAAGTAGTCTACAAAACCTAAAACTTAGGCTCTGATACCAACTGTAATGCCCCGGGTTTTTAACCTTTACCCAAAAGTCGTTACTGAAGTAAAAATCATTAAAACCATTTTTAAAGACGAAGGCAAATCAAAATAAATACTTTAATTTAATCCAAATAAAATAATAAAAGGTTTCAAACGTTTAATCAATCATAAAGGAAAGATAAGAAAAGAACCTAGACGGGATCCCTAAAATAGTTTTCTAACCAAAGTCATTACAAATAAAAGAAAACCAACAAAAGTTTAAACGTCAAGAAAATAAATGCCCAAAAACCGTAAGCGGAAGCAAATTAGGTCTCCTGGTCCCTCCTAATATGGTCACTGGATTCACTTGTCCCTCGCCGGTCCATTCTTACCTTTGTCTGAAATAAAACATTGAAAGGAATGAATATAAAAATATACCCAGTAAGGAACCCACTACTAATTCCATTAGGTGAACGTTAACTCCCTTTAATAACTCGTACATACGACACACAGTCAAATGGTCTAGTAGGAACGATCGTGTCGGAGCAATACGCCACACAGGCTTACTAACCGACCCTGCCAGGACAAAACGCCACACAGGCTTGTCCGGTCAGAGCAATACGCCACACAGACTTGCTAACTGACCCTGTCGGAACAATACGCCACACAGGCTTGTTAATCGACCCTCGTGACAAAACGCCACACAGGCTTGTCACACCGTTTCCATCACCAAGTACAAGTCATTAGGTACAGTTAACAGACACCATATCCAACAATCAACTCAGATACACAAAGTGATCACAACAATTAATCCTCAAACATTAGATAACACTAAAACAACTCACAACATGTCATGCATAATCCAAACAACAAATATACAAAAACCCGAAGCTAATACCATAGTGTGAAAAAAAATAACCATCTTCCACCCTTATTCACCAAAGGCATGGATTCAGTAGAAGTATTCCTTACCTTAAGTTTTGGAGTTTTCCTTACTCGAATTAGCCTCCAATCGACCCTAAACATACGAACATGAATTAATAAACCTTCTCCAAAAGAGATATTAATTCTAGCCCTTGAATAACCAAACAAAAAGTCACCAACAAACCAACACAGAGGAAGGGCAGCGGAGACAGGAAGTGACAGAACACAACTCGGCCCAGTGGCTCGATTTGGTAGCTTGCGTCTCGGCGGCTCGGCTCGAGAGAACAGATCTGGAGTTAGAGTGGCTCGGCGTCGTGGATCTAGGAGGAAACGGGTGATGATTAGGGCTTCGGCGCAAGGGGTTCGGCTCGGATGGAGCGGAGATCCGACGACCCTAGCAGATTTGGCGACACAGCTCGCGAACGGGGCAGCTTCCGTCGGCTCAGGCGTGGAAGGCTGGATGGAGAGAGAGACGACGGCTTCGCGAACGGCTGGGCGATCGTCGGGCGTGCGGCGAGCGGCTCGGGCTGATGCAAACGGCGTGCGCTGGCTTCTGTCGGCTCGGAGTCCTGGTTTCAGGGAGGAACGGCTCGAGATCTGGGTGTTTGCGAACGGTCTGGCGCGAAGCTGACTGGGCGTGTGGAAGAGATGGACGTCGCGCCTTCTGCTGGTGTGGCTGCGAGCGGACGATGGATGGAGATCTGGGCTGGCGGCATGGCTGTGAGCGGAGGGGCAGCGTGGAGGTAGCTTGTGGAGCTCGGCGTGCTGTACGGCTGGGGCAACGACGAGGCGCGGCGACAGATGGAAGAAGGGCGACGGCGGCGGCTGCTATGGAGGAGAAGGGTGGGTGGCGGCTAAGGTTTGTAGATCTAGGATTTTGATGTTGAAGATGAAGAGATGCCCCAAAAACCTAATTCCCTCATTAAAAAAAAGAAAAGAATAATAATAATATAATATATATATTATTTTATTCCCTTTTCTTTTCATTTTCTTCCAAAAATAAACCTTCCTTCTCTTTCCTCTCTAATTCCCTTTTCTTAAAAAATTTGGGATGTTACAGAACCCGTCAGCCAATTTCCATAATGGTATCTGTGATATATTTTAGAATCATCAATCGTGAAAGAAATGATGGTAACTGTGCAAATATCATGAAACAAATTGTGGGTGGGGCTAGATTTTAATTAAAAGCAAATATGTATATGGGAAGAAATTGAAGTGAGAGATATTATTACAGATTGACAAGCTTGGTAGAGCCCTATTCTCGTGGGATTTCGCCACTAACATTGTTCAAATGGATATAACTGAAATTATGAAGAAAAACAAAATTAGGAGTAAAATTGTGAGTTCTATAAATATCTTAAAGGCATTGACTGCAAAAGAAGTTATATTGAGGTGCGACCACTAAAGAACCCGTTGGTGAATTTAAAAGAAACTAGAGTCGTATAAGTGCTTACTTGATCGAAATCGTATAACTCCATGTGTGAACTCCTTACAATTGGGATTAAAATTTAAACCTGATATGAATTCAAAACATAAAAATTCCACTACCTGATATTTGAAATGAATATCTTATTCGTATTGGTTAGCTAAAGACGATCTCCTCACATTTTTTGGGATGCCTGTGAATAGTAATTTACGTCAAATTCAATCTTGAGAGCTATAACAATACAAGTTGATGTACCTTTCCAAATTTCAGAATGAATAATTTGATAAAAAGTATAACTTGCGTAAACTGGACCGTTAATAAATTATTCTAAAGGTTTGCCAAATGAATCTTGACTACTACATTTTCTTAAGGTATTATCAAGTCCAAATTCTCAAAGATCATTAGAAGGCATACAACTTGATTGTAGAAATTAAAAAACTAACATAATATTCTCAAATCCTAACTTCATGTCCGTTTAAAAAAGAGATCTACTTAATTTTCTTTTACAATTTCATCTCCATTCACATTTTTCTCTATCCTTGCAAATATATGGAATATTTATCTCAACTAAGTACTACTCATCTCCCCAATATTTAATGAATAAACAAAAAATTATTTAGAACTTCCCAACACAAAAAATGTATGAGCATTTTGTTGAAACAAACATAATACAAACACTCGTACTTTTATGACATGATTGATAAACCTTGTACTGAAATCACTCACACTGTACGCTATATGAAGAACCATTGATCTAAGGAATCAAAATCAAAACGAAGAAGTGAAATAAAATAGACGGTTTTTCAAATATAGCAAAGAGGTCAAAACTATCTACAAAAGTTGGAAAATTCTACAAAATTTGGTCCTCCCTCACGCTCCATGTGTAGGGTTGAAATCTCCAATGCAGCAGAAAAAACTAGAGTACCAATATCCTAACACCTAACACCTTCTTTAGCACAATATGAAACAAGATCTCCAGACCTCACAACCTTCACAAACAATTCAAATAAGTTGATCTCTTTCCTAACAAATTAGCTCAAACTGTTAATTTGAAAACTAATTTAAGTACCTGACGTGAGTTGTGGAGACGAAGTGTGAGATGGCCGAACGAACAAAGTTAGGGTTTTCGAACGTTTGTGGGTGTTTTCGAGCATGGTGGGCTGTCTATGGTGGTCGGTTTCTGACGAAGTGAGAAGGAAGACGAAGCTTTTTGAAGTAGGGTGAGACGGGTGAACGAAGAACGAAGAATAGCGATGGAGAACGAAGGCAACGCAGAACGAAGAAGGAAGGCAACACTCAAATTTGTGTGCGGGTTAAACGTTGACGAAGGCGACGGCCGAACAAAAGAAGGCGATAGGTTAATTGTGCGCGGCCGAACAAGAAGAACACGAATGAAGAAAAAAAGGGTTTAGGTTTGACGCGTGTTTTTTAATTAGACCCACTTTACTTGACGGCTAAAAACCGTCAAGCCTTAAAATTTATACTTGACAGGAAAAATTTGTCAAGTATTGAAAATTTTCAGCAAAAAAAATCCAATTTTTTCCCATTTCTTTATTCTTGTCGGTTTTTAACTTTACTTGACGGTTTTGTTAAAACCGTCAAGAATTATAAATTTCAAAGTGTCAAGTATTCCTCTTTTTGTAGTAGAGATCATATACTATTGTTATTTATTTCTATATATTAAATTCAGTGTTTGATAAATAATTGACAAATTAAATTAATAATAACAAAAGTAAAAATAGTTGACAAGTATTATATATATATATACAGACACACTGATGTATATGATAGTGGAGAATTTAAATCACTTGCCTTTTAGTTTAAGAATGTTCTAACTAGCTAATTGAACTATACTAAGTAATACAATGCATCAAATATTTGCTCTGTTTTGTTCATAATTATTTTTTTATGAAAACTTATTGTAAATGACAAATCTGATGAAAATATTACAAAATATAACAAAATTTTAGTTTCTATAAATGATAGACACTAATAAAAATTAGTCGACTTCTATTACTGTCTGATAGGGCATTGATAGACATTTTGATCAGTACACTGATAGAATTCGATCTATCAATGCCTATCATTGATAAAATCTAAAATTGTGCTATACTTTGTAAATATTTTAGTTCATTATGCTATATTTTGAAAATACCTCTTGTTTTTATCCATTTTCTTTTTAAAATATTAACAATGACTCACCTAAAGCATTCCAATTAGCCTCTACAAAGGTAGACAACCAATTAAAGACAACCTAAGCAAGCGTTCTAGATGATAATTAAAGCCTAAGCCCCAATTAAACTCCACTCTGCAAATTATATTGGGGTCTAAGCGATCATATAGAACTTCACACTTTAAATTACTTTTGAACGCCAAATTAACTAACCAAATTTCCTTTAACTATATTAAATCATGCATAACTAAGATTAGAGAAGCTACAAGCCCTGACATACATGTTCTAACATGTGATACTTGGTTGATTTGTAACACTGACAAATGAACATGTGAGCCAAAAATCAAATAGAAAAGATAGACATTCAAGAGTAAGGGCGTCAATCCTTTCAAGAAAAATATGTACTTATAAGTTCATGAAACACATCATTCAATACTAAAATCATAAGCTCAAATGTCTCACAAGAACACATATGGTTTTTCTTCTAAACTAGAATACTAACCTCATGAATCCATAGACAAAGTACAAGAGAAAGCTCAAGGAAGTAACAAATCCAAAGAAAATAAAAATCCTAAACTAAAATGATGAAAAAGAATGTAAAAGAGAGGCTGGTGGCTGAGTTTCCATCTTTTCTCTCTACAATCTCTCCATCCTCTTGCCCTAAATGAGAAGAGAAATATATATAGGGACCAGGAAAGTACATTTGCTATCAAATGCATAGCTCTTTTAAAGAGCTATCAAATACCTTGCTAGTCCTCGAGCAAGAGAAAACACTCAAGCACATATATAACAAAAGGAAGGGTTGCATTCAAAATGACTCAAGCCTGAACACTAAACACACCACAAAGCTTTAAAACAGAGAAACTTGCAATTTAATGATCGATTTAAAGACTTTTTCTATTCTTCCTTTCTTGTGTGCGTGATTAGCAAATTTTACCTAGGTCTTCACTAGTCGGAGAGAGTTTTATTTGGCCCTCAACTCACCTTCCTTCTACTCTGGAAAATGTAAGATGGAAATGTAACTTTCAAATACAAAGTGGCAACGACATGCGGTTAGGGCAAACCAACTTCAAATCCTTAATTCTTTTCGTTCTTTACTCTCTCTTTTTCTTTTCATTGCATTTTTCTTTTTCTCCTCCTTTTTTTTTTTTTTTGTGCTAATCTTAGTAATCTTGCCCTCATTTCGATATCAAGTATAGATTTTTGGCAAGATCCATTCAAAGCTCAACTCGTATTAGGTGAGCTTTTGCTTGCACTAACATTGGAGTTGGTTTATTTTCTTTTCTCTCTCTCTTTTTTATTTGCAAAAACGTGGGAAAATTGGTTTTTTAAATTGATTCTAGAAAGGCCTTTCGTGGGGACAACAATCATACACACATTACTAAATTAATGGTAGGAAGGCCTTTCAGGGTGACAACAAGCATACATACATAATAATTCAATCCTAAGCATTAAAAACTATAAACAAGGCAGCTATGTGCTTAAATGTGCAAGGAATGTACTATAAATTTTTTAAAAGGACTCATAAACACGCTTATTTAACCTAATTTCAAACAAAGAGGCATGCAAGCAAATCCTAAGCTTTTGATAGAATGTACAAATATGTGTTATTATGCCCAAGTTGTAAGATTATCATGAGAATTACAGAGGAAACAAATCATTTATACTTTGTGTCAGTTATGCGTTTAGTGTTTATAAAACTGTATTATTTGGATTCTTTGATCTCTTGGTGTTGTTTATCGTAGGATTGTATCAAAAGATGAATTAAAAGATTTGAAGACTTCTCAATGCCTAAGTCAGATGCACTGCTAAGGAAAATTTATCTTTTGACGCATAACCAAGCATTCAAAGAGGCGTTGAGAGTACAACACAATCCATAGTGTAGCAGAATATGCACAAAAGATCCTATATGATGTAAGACTTTCGAAACGTGTCCAAGACCCATTATGCGTAGAAATAGGTTCTAAAAAACATGGGACAAGCGTTGTTGACAACGAGTGTTAGAAGCATTTAAATACCTCATTCTGTGATTAGAAAAGTAGCTAGCTAGACATATACACATATACAGATTTCCTGAAAGTCGTCCCAATCCTTAAGTCTGCCTAGATTTCCTTTCTCCTTCTATTCACTTCACAAAATCGAGAACATGTAAATAGCAAATCACTTTCGAAAAGTAAGAAATAAAGATTCAGAGTCTCTATTTCTGTTGTGTTATTTACTGCATTTCATGTGTTTGTATTTATTATTTCAATCTTTGTAAAGCATTTGAGTTATTATTATGAATACCTATTTTGCATCCATCTCCATGTCTTTGGTTTCTTTAAGTTTTATGAGTAGCTAAAGTCACCAATGGGTTAGGAAGTGTGAAGTAATTTGTAGTTAAGCATGGTAGTTGTTCATTTTGTCTGATCTTTACCAAGCCATAAACTTGAACGCATCTAAAGAGTACTTCAAGTAAAGGTAGTCCACTGCTCGAAAGAGTAAGTAACATAGACCACAGTGAGTAGAGAAATGGAGTAACTTAGAAATAAGTGTAAGCCTATCACATTGTTAGTACATTATTTATATCTAGAAATGGAATATTTGTGGCATCAAGATGTCGAAAAACTCCTTGTCCTAATGAGTACTGAGTGTATATATGACCATGTTTATGAATAGATTAGGATCGCTTTTTAACCCTGTCTACCGCATAGTTCTCTTAACACAACAATTGCATTACCTTGAGATTAAATAACATATTTCCATTCATCACATATCAACTGCACAGATTAGATTGGATTAGTTAGCATAGAGAAGTATAGCATATAATTAACTTAAACATCTCTTAATTAGTTCACTTCTCTAAAAGAGCAATAATCAATTCAATAGAGTAGATAATAAAAGTCCATGTGTTCGACCCTGGACTTACTAGCTACCTAATTTAGTTTATACTTGGACTAGGTTAGGAAAACTTGTAACACATACTTATTCCATCGCATTATAATCATATATCATCGCATACCCAATGCAACAACTTTCCTGTCATGTAAGAATACAAACATTCCCTATGGTACCTATGCACACAAAAATAGGGATGAAGAATGTAATATAAAGACCAACAAAGCACAAGCAACATGCGACATACCCACACCCCAACCTAAATGACGCATTGTCCCCAATGCATGCATGCAAGCAAGCAAAAAATCACAAAATGAAAGGGAAACAAAAAACCTTCTTTGAATTGAAGTCCAAGAGGTGTGGTATGCTCGAGTAAGAAAAGGCAAAGACACAAAAATAGGACAACCTCAAAAACCAAAATGCCAGCCAAGAGAAGCAAAACTACCTACAAGAAGTTAATCGTAAAAGACAAAAAAGAAAGCAACAAAAATCTTAGGGCAGTAAGGGAAGAAAAGGGAAAAACTAATGGTTGTCCAAATTCAGAGAGTCCGACTCTCTCTAGAGGTCATATTGGAAACCTATGCTCTCGTAACATAGACATTTCCTTTCACTCATAAAAGGTTAGGTCTCTATGCATACATCGAGCTAGACGAGTGATCTCTAGACTCACATGCAAGAATTCCTCGACCATTCTTAAAGCCCGATGACCCAAAGATTCCTGCTCGACCTCATGGGGCACATCCCTAAAGCCTTCGATCCACTGTAAATGCTCAGCACCATCAACGTCCTCTTCTCTCCTTCCCATGGTCATGCGACCTCACAGAGAAGATATGGATGTCCTGTTGATAGGCTTACCAACATTCACCTTATCACACCCCCTCTCAAGCATCCCTTCTAGCTAAAGAAGAAGGTTTAAAGACAACATATGTCTGCTCTCTTGAGCCACATACTGACTATCTAAATACTTTAGTAACTTGATTTGAAGATAAATTACTTGAAACTAACGCAAAGGAAAAACTTATAAAACATAATGTAATAAAAACTATTTAAATACAACTTAACTGTACCAAACTCGTACATATCTTGACACTCAATACATAAGTCCACTTCGAGCTGTAACAACTCCGACCTGCTAGAAAAACTAGACGACTGGAAACAGTAGTGTCACAACCCCTCCCTAACATATCCTCAAGCCGAAGAACTTGGTGTGAAGCCGACATATTCTGAATCTCTTATGACACATACTAACCCTCTAAACTTAAAACTTTAACTAGCTTGAAGATGCTTTGTAAAAGATATATCAAAACTTCTTTAATCTTACGCAATATGAAACTATACATAATGTAATAAAACTTGTTTTAATACAACTCAAATGTGTCTAATTCTTACATTTACTATTTTGACACTTCGTACGTACGTCTGTTGTGGATTGTAACAACTCTGACCTACTAGACAAACTAGATGACTGACAGCGAGAGGGTAAAGTCTGGTATCACGAGCATTACCTGGAAAATGAAAACATTTGAAAGAATGAGTTGGAAGGCTCAATGAGTGTCTGATTTTAATAAAACATAAACAAACTTAGCTTAAACTTTATTTTCCAATTTTCTAAAACATTTTTATACTTTTAACTTGAATACTTCTCTTTTATCCCTTCTACTTGTTTACTTACTTTACAACTCATCTGACCTCATTGTGGTAGAATTTAATTGATACAGAAAATGATAATCTCAATGAGTTATGATTTCCAGTTGATTCCGTTGTGGTTGAATTTAATCGACACAGACGACGACCGTCTTGCTGGAAACGATATAATGTTTAACTGGTTAGGGTGTGGTAACTTCTTTGGTCCTTACTATAGTGGAACTCTAAGCATGTGATAACAGATTTTAAACAATTCTACAGTGCCCTCACAACAGTATGCTATTTACTCTGTTCACATGAAAATTCATACTATCTTCGAATACTCAAATTTATCCCACTGTTCTTGTCTCCTTCGAAGGGTTTAACTTAATCTATGTATGTCTAGGGTTAACGATGATACAAAGCATGCTTAGAAACATATAATAAGCTTATAGAGAACTACTTGCAAACTTACTTGGCTTTAAACATACTCTTACTTTAGTAAACTCATGCTTTGTTCTTTACTTACTCATATAAACTATTCATCATTAAATCTCATACTTGTATTAATCTGATACTTATTCTAATTCATGCTTTTCTTTACTTACTTGATTAAGCTCATGCTTAGAAATATTTAGGAATTCTCATGCTTTTGAGGAAAACAACATGCCTTGTTCGACTTTTAATGAAAACATGCTAAATGGTTTATATCTTGATAATAAAACAGAGTATACTTACTCATTTAGCAAGACTTTGTTTGTAACTTGAATGTTTTAACTAAAACTCATACCGTACAAATCCCTAGTTTTTCTTAGGTCTTTTACTAGAACTTATGCTTGATTTTTAAACTAGTTCTCAATCTTAAATAAAATATATTTGCTTTCAGATCATGTTTAATGGCTTATAACTTGCTTGAAACACTTTACATGAAATTCATGCTTTAAAGTATTTACTAAATCTCATACTTAGATATTATAGTCTAGTCTCAAGCTTAAAGTAAATCTTAAACTTTAATTAAATGCTTTTAATTAGTCCTATTTTAAAACGTTTGACTACAGCTTCAACTATTCCATTCACCATATCTTGAAATACTATAGAAATAAGGCTCAATAAATCATAACTTGGTTAGATAATGACTTGAAAATCATGCTTCACTTGAAACTTAAGATCATTTTGTCACGCTCCATTTTAAGCTAAATCCTTTTTGCCTTGTGGACATGTTTTATATCTCATTGACCTATAATTAGAGATATAAATCTTTAATTAATCACCTTGATTCTAAAAAATTCAAACTTAGCCAAAAATTACAAAAACATAAAAAATGACCCATTTTGACACTAAGGCATGGGTTGCTACACCCTTGCGCCCACAGTCCCTGTCGCATAGCCTTGGCGAGCGCAGGCCTTGCTACCTGGCTATGTGTTGGGGCTTTCCTTGTGCTGCTCAACGCATCCATGGCACTAAACGTTGCACACCCTTTCTCTCGCACATGCTTATTCACGTACAACCTCTTACGCTTTGTTAAGCAATTAGCGGCTGCTCGGATGCCTAAAACTTTCCTGTTCAATTCCAAAATCCAAACATCAGCTTAAAAAACTCATAACTCATTCATCAAATTAAGAATTTTCCTATTGTCATTCTCTTAACTAACTTACCTCAATATATTAAACCAAAACTTCAAGTATTGCCTCAGATGGATTCAAATCTTTGAAGGTTTCTCCAAAGACTTCCATAAACTAACCTTCTATGCTTTTCTTCAACCAACAGAGTTCTTCCTCAATTTCTTTGTCTTCGAAAGCCTTCATCATACTATACTCTTTCAGGTTCTTTTAAGACTAAAATCACTTAATTTGCACGAGTAAAATGGTAGCACTCATCGTCTAAAGTTGACTTATATAAGCAGCCGTGTATGATTAAACCTTAACACCTTCTGCTTGCCGTTTTTTATACTAATGCATGATTATTCATCTATAAACCACTCAACCGACACTCCCCCAATGCCTCATAGCTCATCTACCCATTTTTGAACGCATGGCTTTCAATCTTAAACTCGTCTAGCCCTTGCTTGTCTTGTCGCAATGCCTGCAACACATGCAATGTCGCCTAGCTCTTAACTCAATGCCTAACCCTTTCTTCCTATTGTCGCTTAGAGGTTATTTGGGCTGGCTTGAATGCATACATTCTCACCTTGGCCACATAAAGCATTTGTCTTTAAACATAGCAACTTGATCAAATTGCTTAGGCACACAAATGACCATCTTTGTCGCCTCCCTCACACTATTCCTTGGCTGCATGGAGGTTATTTTGACAAGGTATGTCCGCATAGCCTCTCATGCTCGTCAAGCCAACACTTAGCCTTATTTCTACACATTTTTCCTCTTTGGCTGAGACACAATGACACACTTGTTTGGCCGTCCACTTAGCATCATAACTACACAACACTTCAACAATAAAGAGATAGAAAGTCCTTCATTATTCTTACTAAAATAAAGAATAATAACATCATAATAACATCTCTATGCCCTTCATTATTCTTACTAAAATAAAGAGATAGAAAGTCCAGAGTTTATAAGTTGGCTCAGCTCTAGGATCACGATCATTACTTGAAAAATGAAAATATTTTGAAAGAATGAGATGAAAGGCTCAATGAGTGACTGACTTTAATAAAACAAAAAATAAACTTAGCTTAAACTTTATTTCTCAGTTTTTTAAAATCTTCGTATACTTTAAACTCGAATAACTCTCTTTTTATACTTTTGCTTGGTTTACTTTACAATTCATCTGACCTAACTGTGGTAGAATTTAACCGATACAAACAATGATGGTATCAATAAGTTGTGGTTTCTAGCTGACTTCGTTGTGGGAGAATTTAATCGATATAGACAGCAACCGTCTTGTTAGAAATGATAAAACATTTCACTGGCTAGTGTATGGTAACTTTTCTGGTCCTTATTGAAGTGGAACTCTACGCACATGATAGCATATTTTAATCAATACTATAGTGCCCTCACAACAAAAGGCCATTTACTATGTGCACATGTAAACTAACTATCTTGGAAAACTCAAACTTGTCTCTACTGTAATTGTCTTCCTCGAAGGGTTTAAACTAATTTTTGAATGTCTGGAGTTTATTGTAATGTAAAGCATGCTTATACAAATTATAATAAACTTATAAAGAAACTTTCTTGAAATCTTACCTAGCTTGACTTATACTTTCAACTTAGTAACATTATGCTTTATTCTTATTTTACTCAAATAATTCAACTTCAAAAAAATCTCATGCTTACATTAAACTCATGCTTATTTTACTCCGTACTTTGCTTAGACACTTGCTAAACTTATGCTAAAAAATACATTAAGAATTCTCATAGTTAGAATAAAGTTATGCTTTAATTTTCTTTAGTGAAAACATGTTAACTAGCTTATACTTTTTAAAACATGTTATGCACAATACTTCAGTGAAATCTCATTTTTTACATAGGTGTTTTAACTAAACTTATATCTGAATAACTTAACTGAAATTCATGCTTTGAAGTACTTAATAAATCTTATACTTAGAAACTATAGTTCAATCAAGCTTAAGGTAAATCATTTACTTTACTTAAATGCCCTTTTACTTAGTTTTACTTTTAAAACCTTGGGCTTGAGGTAAAACTATTAAATTTAGCATAACATGAAATACTAAAGAAATCATGATCAATAAGTCAATAGTTTGCATAAACATTTACTTGCAAATCGTGCTTAGCTTGAAAGCTTAAAATCGTTTTCTCACTCACGGGTTTAAGCTAAATTCCTTAGGCCATGTAGACTTGTTCTATATCTTCTTGACCTGTAATTAGAGAAATAAATCTCTAATTAATCAACATAAACTTGAAAAATATTGATCTTAACTTACAAATTTTCAAAATATAAAAAACGACTTTTGATGTCATTCACACTGCCCACACACAAGGCTGGCGAGTGGGCATGGCTGGGCACATGGCCAGTGCCATGGCATTGTTTTGACAGCCCATGCTAACCTCACAGGTGTTTGCCCAATGCCCATGCTAATGCCATGCATCCTCGCTAGTGAGATTGCCATAACGCCTTGACCAACTCAACTAACCTCACAGTGAGTGTACTCCAAGCCTTGTGTGCGTCTGATACTTAGCTCTCCTGATCAGTGTTTTCTTTACACACAAAATAACCTCTAATGACATGATCATGATGCGCACAACCCCAAGTTGCCTAGCACTGTCACCTAGCACTGTAGCCAAGCACTTGGCGTTTGTGCTTGCAGCTACGGACCTGTTAATAATTTTTCATAGATTCAAATTAAGAAGTCCACAACTTAACATTCATTCGTTCAAATGGAAAATATTCTTCTACAAAATTATTTCTTAATCTCTTAACTAGATTAATTCAAAATTTCAAATCCAAACTCCAAACGTTCTATCGGCTAGCTCCAGATTTCTCAATGTTGCTCCAAAGCTCTTCAAAAACTTACCTTCTATGCTCTCTTTTAACTAACAAAGTTCTTTATCAAATCCTTTCTCTTCCACAACCCTCACCGAAAAACTAGACTCTCTTGAAGTTCTCTTAAGATCAAAATCACTTGAAACACATGAGTAAAATGGTAGCACTCATCGTCTGAAGTTGAACTTATAAACACAATCTTCCATGACTTGGTTTTGACACCTTCTACTTGTCGTTTTTTATGCGAATTCCTAATTAGCCATCTGTAATCCACTTCAACTAACAACCATCTCGCCTCATAGTTTAATTACTCACTTTTAAATGCATAGCCTCCATACTTAGCTCACTCAAAGCTTAAGTGACCTTGCTGTAAAGCTCAAACGCATACAAATATCATTTTGCCTGCCTAAAATTCACTTTTGGCCACTTACCTCAATACCTCAAAGCCTCATCACCAAATTCTTGGCCGTCCATCTAAACAACACACATCAAACACTTTTTCTCATAACTCTTAACCTTAGCCAACTTTTTTAACAAATGATACAACACCAATATCATCATCATCTTACACTTTTAAAGAAGTTAGAAAGTTTAGGGTTTACATTTTACCTTCCCCTTAAGAGATTTCGTCCTCGAAATTTGGAAGTCTCTATTAAACAAAGAAAGATACTTGTTCCTTCACTTTTTAAGTTACCTCTTCTACACCTTGATTTAATACCCGACTTTTTATTTATTTAAGTTGTTTGTTGTAAATGTATTAATAAAATATTCGGGTATTACAACTATCGACAGCTTGGTATCAGACCAAGAGTTTAGAACTCCGGGATGTTCAGAAGAGTAAAGAGTGTTTAAGAGTCTAGTAACATGCATGTAGGTAAGAGGCAAGTGTAACATGTCTAATAGATTGACGTGATACAGAAAATTATGCCTCCTCGAAAGGAAAGCAGACAACATAGACAGGACGTAGAAGGGATGCGAGATCCTACCCAGGCTCAGTTTGAAGGGAAATCTAGTACACTCAGAGAACAAGCAGATTTAGAGAGCCGTATGTTTTCGCGATTCGCACAGAGATTGGTGGAATCCCTTGGATCATTATTCCACGATCTAGAGAGAAGATATAATATTGAACGACTCAAAGCTTTGGGAGCTACAGTATTCGAGGGCTCGACTGACCCAGCAGATGCAGAAGCTTGGCTGAATCTGTTGGAGAAATGTTTTAGTGTTATGGACTGCCCAGATGAGAGAAAGGTTAGACTGACAACGTTCTTGTTGCAAAAAGAAGCAGAAGGCTGGTGGAGATCCATAGAGTCACGACGAAGGGATACCAGTACCATGAGCTGGAAAACCTTCAGAAGGATTTTTGAAGATAAGTACTATCCTAGTACTTACTGTGAAGCAAAGAGGGATGAATTCCTCATATTAGTACAGGGTGCACTGTCAGTTGCAGAATATGAGAGGAAGTATACCGAGTTGTCACGATATGCTCAAACTATTGTAGCATCAGAGACTGATAGGTGCCGACAGTTTGAGAAAGGACTGAGGATAGACATCCGAACATCAGTCACTACTATAGCCAAGTGGGTAAACTCTTCACAGCTGGTTGAGACAGCGATGCGAGTAGAGTAGAGCCTGAGTGAGGACAGGCAAGACATGGGACCTAGTCGGACTGCTTCTACGACTAGTAGTTTCCATGGACGAGACCAGCGGAGATTTACTCTAGGAGTATCTGGAAGGAGAGATTTTCAATCTCGCTCTCATAGTCAGTCTTTCAAGTGAGATGGCTCAAGGAGTGCTTCTCAGAAGAACTCTAGTCGATCATCAGGATCATTAGCAGGACAGAGGTCAGGACAGGGATCTATCAGTAGCCCTGTTGACAGAAGCCTATGCAACAGTTGTGGCAGAGTGCACAAAGGATATTCAAACCGCTGAAAATGCCTTAAAACAATTAAATCATGTTTCAAACAAGTTACCATGTGAAAGTACATCGAAAAACGAGCATTCCGATAATTATTTTAATATTAATATTAAAATAATATTATTACTCACAAAGTTGAAGGACTATTCCTGGCTAATAAATTTTCTCGTTCTCTGATTCTCTTGAAAATAAATTCAGAATCGATCCTTAAATCACTTGACACGAAAATCGAGAAAAATCGAATTTTCCTTAATTTTCTTTTTGAATTAATTCTTTTCTCCTAAAATATTATTTATAAATATAATTACATACACACACACACACACACACATATATATAATAATAATAATAATAATAATAAAAATAATAATAAAAAAAATTACATCTTCTTCTACAGACTTTCTCAATTAAATTACCAGTTTTCCGGCCACTGCGCTGATCAAACATCGGCGAGGCAATTTTCTCAATCTACTAACAATTAAAGGCTCTAACCTATGCCAAACGATTTCTACATGAATCTATTTGCTTACCTCAAAAAAATTAGCTTCAAACTTCTCGTGGATAGCTCGAATTTGCCTCTGGAAGTCACCTTGCTCAGTTTTCCAGCAAGCTTAAATCGGAGAATTGCAACTTCGATTTCTTCCTACATAGATCAAATTAACTCAATTCCTTTTACAGAACTTTAAATGAACTAGTAATCTAGCTTACCTCCAAAAATTAGATCTTAATTCGGCCTGAAGATGGAGAATTTAATTTTCAACGTTTTGGGTCCGTTTTTCGCATTTTCCAGCAGCCCGAGCTCTTTTTCTTCCAATTCAGTGGTCTTTTCGGTCAAATTTCTCCAAATTGAGCTTTCCATCAGCTTCCTCTCTCTTTTCTATACAATTTAGACACAAATTGTTCTTAATTTGACCAAGAATCGAGCTCAATTTCATACTTTCTTCCTCAATGCTCAACTTGAAAATTTCCAGAAAATCATCCTCTCTCTCTTGGCCTTCCTTCCCCTTATTCCTTCAATTTTCTTTCTTCTCTTCATCTTCTTCCTTAAATCAGTACCCAAACAACAAAATCACCTTCTCTTCATCCAATTGGATGAATTGAAGGATTGAGTTTTTTTTAAAAAAAAATCTTCTTCTTGGCACACTTTTTTAAAAACAAACCCAATTTTTTTAAATAAAATAATAAATACAAACTAAATAAATAAATAAATAAATATCTTCTCTTTTTCTTTTTCCTTTTCTTTTTTTTTTTTTTTATTAAACATTATTTTTTTTAAACAAAACTACAAAATTAAATTTTTTTCAATTCTTAAACAAAATTACTAAAATATCCTTTATAAAAAATTACTAAAATATCCTCCAATTATTTTATTAATACATTTACAACAAACAACTTAAATAAATAAAAAGTCAGATACTACATTGACGTCTCTAATGAAATTTTATTAGCGAAAAATTGTCTTATATTGTAACGTCTCGAATTTCCAAACTGAATTCGACCGTTACTTAACTAAAACCAGTAAATTTGAAAGACAGAAGTAATACAAAACATATACTTATATTTAAAAATAGTAATAATGTGAAACGTCATCAAAATAAATACTTAATTAAATGCAAAAAAATCCAATACGAGATCCCTAAAAATAGTTTTCTAAATTGAAATAGTTACAATAAATAGATAAAATAATTAAATGGCAACGAAACCAGAAAAACACAATGCAGAAGCAATAGGTCTTATGGTCCCCCACGGTATGATCATTGATTCTTTTTGTCCCTCCGCTGTCTTTTCTTATCTTTGCCTGAAGCGAAACACAAAAATGATGAGCATAAAAATATACCCATTAAGGGACCCACTACTGATCCCACTAAGTGACCATTAACTCTCAATTAACTTGTACTCTACGACACACAGCCAAATAGTTTGATAGGAGCGCCCATACAATCCAATGTCAGGATCGTCCTAGCAAACTTTTGGCACCACATGCAAAAGCAACTATGTCGGGATACATGCCACACAGACTAGTTAATCCGACCGAGTGACACATGCCACAAAGACTTGTTAAACCGTCCCACAATTGAAGTACAAAACAGTTAATAGCTTGAGTTAACAGACGCCATAATCCAAGACACCATAATCCAACATAAACTACAATCAATAAGTAAAGAAGTCACAACAATAACTCCATTCCTCATGGTACAGTTAACATGCTTTACACATTCCACAAAGTATGAAAGGTCATGCACAACACTGCATAGTGAATTACAGAAAGACCCAAACATCATGCCACGATATAACAAAAGAGTCCAGTTGTCACATAACCTACATCCCAACCAGCAGAAAATTTCACGAAATGTGTGATACAACCCATCTTCCACACCTTATACACCTAAGGCATGGATCCAGTAGAAGTATCCCTTATCTCAAAATAACAATCTCGTGGCTGAACACACCAAATATGACCTCTGATCAAATCTACACATATGAGATTCCAATTAATAACTTTTTCATAACATTTATTAATCGAAAGTACCCAGTAACTTTCACATCAGTACTTCTCAAGCTTACCAATCTCCTTCACACTCCAATCCACTTCGTAGAGAAAAGTACAAATCAACAAAGGTAGAACGATCCTCAGATTGACCTTCAATAATCAACCATGAACCCACACATTAGTTCCTCCATTACACATTTTAATGGGTAACTAACACACAAACCACACAACCTTACCCACAACCCAACTATAAGGTAGAGGCATGACTTGACGTGGAGGCAGCGACATCGTGCTCGGCGTCACGGGGAGCAGAAGAGAGCGACGCGACTTGCAATCTAGAGTAGAAAAGGAGGTGGTGCGATGTGGTCCGAACTACCCACAGTGAGCTCCGACGCGGTGCAGGCGACTAAAAGAGATGCGAAGCAGCGGGGGTACAACGACAGCTGGCGCTCGTCGGTGGAGTGCGAGGTGGGTAACTTTGCGGCACGGCCAGAGAAGTTGGTACTGCTCAACTTTACGGCTCACGAACAAAGAAGTTGATGAAAGCGTGGACGGTCGTGGCTCAAGTAAAGTGACAGCTCGCGATGGCTGGCGCTCGACGGCGACGGACGTGGTGGGGGCCGATGATAAAAGGAAGAAGGATGAAAAGATGGGGCTGGCGGCAGCAATAGTAAGAGAGAAGAAGAAGATGAAGGGTCTTAATGCTTGCACGCCTACCGAGGAAGCTTAAATCATTTATAAAAAACTTAATAATAATAATAATAAATATTATTATTATTATTATTCCTTTTCTCTTTCCATAATTAAAACCCACTTTTTCTCTCTCTTCATTTAAAGCCTACTTTTCCTCTCTCTTCATTTAAAATCCACATTTTCTCTCTCTTCATTTAAAACTTACTTTTTCTCTCTCTGCCACACTTAAATTAAATAAATATAACCAAATATATCAATTTAATTATCAAACAACTCCACCAAATAATTTTCAAATCCTCCCACAATAAAACAAATACATCCTAAACAAATGAACTAAAAATCAAATAATTCACTTAACTCATAAATTAATTAAAATAATTCATAATTAACAAAATTAAAAATTATCTTAAAACATTGGATGTTACATTCTTCCTTCCTTAAGAAACTTTCGTCCTCGAAACTTCTAATCCTTGAACAACTTTGGGTAGCGAGCTCTAATGACATCCTCTCGCTCCCAAGTCGCTTCTTCAACTTTCTGATTTTGCCACAAAACCTTTACTATAGCAATTCGCCTACGGCGTAGCATCTTCACCTTTCTAGCCAAAATCTCAACTGGTTGCTCCTCGTAGCTCAAATTCTCATTGAACTCATGGGGCTCATAGTGGATGACATGCGACGAATCTGCTACATACTTTCGTAACATTAAGAAATGAAAAACATCATGAACTACAGCAAAAGATGGTGGCAATGCTAATTGGTACGCCACAGAACCAATTCTCTCCAGAATCTCAAATAGCCCAATAAAACGGAGACTCATTTTTTCCTTCTTTGCGAATCTCAATACACCTTTCGTAGGTGCTACCTTAAGAAACACCTTATCTTCCACCTCGAATTTCAGGTCCTTCCATCTCACATCTACATAATTCTTCTGTCTACTCTGAGTTGTCTTCATGTGTGCTTTAATCTATTGAATAGGTTTATTCGTAGGCTGCCTCAAAAGATCAATCAACCTCGCTCACCAACCTCATCCCATCACACAGAAGATCTGCAACACTTACGATACAAGTCTTGAAATGGCGCCATGTCAATGGTAGACTGGTAACTGTTATTATAAGCAAACTCTATTAAATGCAAGTGACAGTCCCAACTCCCTGAAAACTCTAATGCACATGCTCGTAGAATATCCTTCAATGTCTAGTTCAAACGTTCAGCTTGACCATCAGTCTGTGGGTGAAAAGTTGTACTGAAATCCAACTGTGTGCCTAAGGCATTCTGGAGACCTTTCTAGAAATTAGAGGTGAAAAGAGCGTTCCTATCAAAAACAATTGACAAAGGAACCCCATGCAACCTCACCACCTTCTTTAAGTACAACTGAGCCCACTTGGTCGTTGTATACGTAGATCTACCGAGAATAAAGTGTGTTGACTTGGTGAGTCTATCTACAATAACCTAAATCACATTGTGGCCCTTCGTTGTCCTAGGCAACCCTGTAATGAAATCCATCGACATGTTCTCCCACTTCCACTCTGGGACTCCAAAAGGCTGTAAAAAACAAGCTGGGTTCTGTCTTGGTGCTTTCACTGTTGACACACTAGACA
Organism: Cucumis cinereus; assembly: GCA_037974625.1. Classification (NCBI taxonomy): domain Eukaryota; kingdom Viridiplantae; phylum Streptophyta; class Magnoliopsida; order Cucurbitales; family Cucurbitaceae; genus Cucumis; species Cucumis cinereus. Next base: position 6,918 of record JBBPDJ010011175.1, on the reverse strand, counting down.
CTTGCTAACAAAATATGTTACTTCTCTCTTCATGTTAGGCCACTAGTAAAATCGCATACAAGTCCTGGTACATTTTGATACTGCCAGGATGCTTAGAAAACAAAAAGTTATGAGCTTCAGACAACAAATCATGTTTAACCTCGTTGTCTGCTTTTATACACAAGCGTCTATCATACAGGAGACCATCATCAAAGGATATAGAAAATCCCTAAGCTTGCCCTGCCTCTGCTAGGTGGCGCTTCAAACTCAAACACTGATCAGCACACTGTTGCACCGTCAACTGTGCCAACTTTGAAGTAACTTCTCCCACTACAACTGCAATCTCAGCTCGCTCGAAATCCTGGTGCAACTGAGTCTGTCTTGTAACGAGAGCTGCCGAATGGGTTACCTTTATGCTCAAAGCATCAAGTACAACATTTTTCTTACCCAGTAGGTATAAGATCTCACAGTCATAGTCCTTCACAAACTTCAGTCATCTACGTTTTCTCATATTCAACTCCTTTCGGATGAAGAAGTATTTAAGACTCTTGTAGTTGGTGAAGATTTGTATCTTCTCTCCATACAGATAGTGCCTCCAAATCTTTAGTGCGAAAACCACTGCTACTAACTCTAGATCATGGGTGAAGTAATTCTGCTCATGGATCTTCAACTACCGAGACGCATAAGCAACTACCTTCTCGTGTTGCATCATCACACAATCCAACCTTTTCTTTGAGGCATCACTATAAATCACAAAACTTCCTAAAACATCTGGCACTGTAAAGACTTGTGCAGTAACAAGTTTATGCTTCAGCTTCTGAAAACTACTCTCACAAGTCTTGCTCCACACAAGAGGAACTTCCTTTCTTGTCAACTGAGTCAAAGAAGTGACTATGCGTGAAAAATTCTCCACAACCCGTCGGTAATATTTTGCTAAATCAAGAAACTACGAACCTCTATGACAGTAAAAGTTCAAGGCCAACTGGTAACCGCTTTAATCTTGACAGGATCCACTGAAATTTTATCTTTAGATACAACATGACCAAGGAAAGATACCTGCTTCAGCCAAAATTTGCACTTGAAAAACTTGGCATAAAGTTTGTTCGATCTTAGAATCTCCAAAACCTCCCTCAAATGCTCCTCATGTTCCGCTCTGTCTTGGAGTAAACCAATATGTCATCAATAAATACAATTATAAATGTGTCAAGAAAGTCCTTGCACCCTATTCATCAAATCCATAAACACTGCAGGAGCATTCGGCAGCCTGAACGACATCACTATGAACTCATAATGTCCAAATCTCGACCGAAAGGTCATTTTGAGAATGTCACTCTCCTTTATTCTCAACTGATGGTATCCCGTGTGAAGATCAATCTTTGATAATACCGTAGCTTCCTATAACTGATCAAACAAACCATCAATCCAGGGTAAAGGATATTTGTTCTTAACTGTTACTTTGTTCATCTAATTTGTAGTCAATGCACAGACGCATTGACCCATCCTTCTTCTTGGCGAATAACACTAGTGCGCCCCATGGTGATACACTCAGTCGGATGAAACCCTTGTCAAGTAACTTCATCAATTTCAGCTTCAGCTCTTTCAACTGAGCTGGAGCTATCCTGTATGGAGCTTTAGATATAGGCTTTGTACCCGGCTCCAGCTCAATAGCAAAATCAACCTCTCTTTCAGAAGACAATCCCAGAAGGCCTTCTGAAAACACATCAGGATAATCTCTCACAACAGACTCTGACAAAAAGAAAATGTCATCTTTCCTGGTGTCCACCACACTGGCCAAGATACTCCATGTACCTTGGTTAAGCAGTTTACTGGCTTTCATAGCCGAAATCACCTTGAGTAAAACCACAGTCCCTGCCCCTTTAAATTTAAAAGTTGCCTTTGTAGGAAAGTTAAAAACTACCTCCTTACGAGCACAATCCATACTAGCATAATTAGCAGTCAACCAATCCATGTCTAGTATCACATCAAAATTCTGCATGTCCAGAACTAGCAAGGTTACATTTAACACATGACTTCATATTTCCACCTGACATGACTTAATTTTCTCCACAGTTAACATAATTTCTTTAGATGGAGTAGTCACAGACAATACAAAATCAAGAGGTTCAACCTTCAAACATGCATGCTTCACAAAGACTAAAGAGATAAAGGAATGAGACGATCTAGAGTCAAGTAATATCAAAGCATAGTGCCCTAAGACTCGGAGCGTACTTGTTACCATGGTGCCTGCCTTCTCAGCCTCTTGTCGGTTGGTGCCAAAAACTCGATCCTGCTGCCTGTTTCCACCTCCCTAAGATGTTCTCACTGACTGAAGTATCTTATCAATCTCTTACTAACTAACCATTAATAACATTAAATATTTTTAACGCTACATTCTCCAACCTAATTCGAACATTTCGAATTAATCGTCATAATATTCGAAGGTTTATTCCGATGTGAGCTAGTAAGGGATCTTATAGACTTACAGATCATGAGCTCTAACGATCCGAGATTAACGGACTAAACTCTTTGACCTAGTTAATCAATATTCGTTAACTAACAGGTCATTTCGCTAAAGTCCCGTAGCTGCACTCTTTTCACCATAGATATGTTTTTGTCCATTTGATATAACCATAATTAGTAAGTTGACCATTCACATGTTATTCATAATTTATGCTTGGGTCTAAATGAACGTTTCACCCTCAAAATTACTTATTGTTCTTAAGACCCACTAATCCTCTGATGAACAATTGATTTGTGCTCTAACCAGTAAATCGAGTCCCTCTTAGGCCAATGAGATGATGTGCCCCCTTGTTCAAGTCCCAAAGTTAGCACTTAAGGGACAACCTCTTTACAATCCTTATAAGTTTGTAGGAGTGAATTTTTTCTTACACTTTATATCCTCAGCTATCTACCCGGTCTTGTCCCTAAAATGGGAGGCCTATTAAGCTAGGGATGTTGAGATGCTCTCACCCATGCAGATCTAAGGATAATCCCGAATAAATAGTAGTTCATAGTTAGGTCAAGATTAAAATTGAATTACCTAGTTCATCAAATTTGAAATAATCAGTTTTAAACAGTAAACGATGTTATAACTTAAAATGACTATTTCGTGGTTGGATCTTAAACAAATTGTTTGCTTAGAATTCTCCTACCAGCATATCTTTACATGAACGATTTAGGGTGACTTTGTTTGTACCAAGTACAAAATGAGCCACATTCATAATGTTCTCATAATAAGGTGTCCAACTTTATCCCTATACTATAGACCGTTTAGGCTTATCACTCAACTGGATCCATATTTATGTCACAACATAAAGTTCAGGTGATAGCCATGGGTTGACCTTAGTTTACTGGATTTTGGGTTATAATAAGTAAATTACTTATTCAATAACTACTTTATTGAACAACACCTCAATAAAAACTTTCTTGCAAAATAAAATAATATGTTTATCATTTACAAACCACGAGTTTTAGGACGTAAAATCCAACAATTAGAATGCAGAATTGATTCGTTTTAGCTCCGTTTTTTCCCTCTCACTCGATTCTACTTTCAGATTGCTCAATACCTATAAAACAACCAATTAATTAAACACATTACATAACATAACAATCCTTAGTTAAGCTAAGAAAAGTAACATATTTCAAGTGCTATCAGTGTTCCCTATGGTCTCTGCCCACCCCAAAACCTATAAAAGTGTCATAAGTGTGCATATTAAAGCGCATAACTTCCAAAAACAAAGCTCAAACAAGTTCGTCCTCTACCGACTCCAAAATCAACAAAGTTGGTCAAGAACTCTTTAAAAAATGCCAAAGTGTACTTTAAGCCTAAAGTGAGACCTAGTTGCATGAATTTCAAGTCCTCTATACTCTCTCTATGCACCTCCAAACCTGTAAATGATGAATGAAGTGCATGTCCTCAAAAATAAGTCAGTTCCTCTACCCCCATCCCAAAACCCACAAATTTGCCCAACAAACAAACAGTTTTAATTGGCCAAGTGTAGTTTAAAACCTAAAGTAGATCTACTTGCATGATTTTCAAGTCTTCTATTATACTTTACTCATCGAGAAATTATAAATGTCTCCTCAACGTAGATCCATGAATTTCTATAAGCCTATAAATTTCATAAAAACAGAAATTTAGAGAGAGCCATAAGTCTTAGAAAGTAAAATGTTATTAGAATATATTTAAAGAATATAATACATTGGAATTAGTTTTAATAGGTGCTTTTCTCTCATCATCTTCATACCAACACCTAGAAGACATAGAGAGAAATAGGAAAAAAAAAAACTCCATTGTACTTTTAGAAGCAACCAAACAAGGGGAGGGATTCCAAAGGATAAAGCAGACCAATTTGACAACCCTATACGAAGACAACAGCTAAGTTTTGACGACTTTTACCAATTAATTAAAACAACAGCTAGGGGAACTCAAAGATTATGATGACAGAAAATCTGAATTTATACCCATTTTTACACAAAGTTCCCGCAATGATTTACCAAAGTGAACTTTTACTGAATATCTTAGTCAAAATTGGTTGAATCTCCTTCAAAAATGTTAAAAACTACTAAACGAAAAATAAAAAAGGAAGAAAATAAAGCGCTCTCCCTCAGACAAAGATTTATTTTTTAACTGTTTTCTCATAAAAATAACAACAAATTTTGTCCACAAATTTTTGTTGGAATTTGCCAAAAATATGGAGAAAAGCATACCCACATGAACGGATACAAACAACAAATTAAAATAAAAAACATCATGCCTGGTTTGTCAAACAAATCTTCAACAAGAAAAGAAAACCAGTTCTCTGAAATTGGGACCCTCAAATATGTGAAAACAAAATGGAAAGTTTAAGTTTATGGTTTAAAACTGAAGTCTGAGTTTCAAAAGTTGTTAGATATGTTAAGTAAGGGCAATCGTGTAGCTAGAACTTCAAGTTAGAAACATGCTTTCATATTATAGGATTAGAAGTTTAACTCATAAATCTCTAAATCAGTGTCTATCTATAGTCTTTAAAATTTAAAACGTTCATAATAGGTTACAAACTTTTTATTTTGCCCCCTTGTCCCCACGTGGATCTGCTCTTGACAAAAGTTTATATAAATTCATCGATATAATATCCAAATCATATAATATTACCAAAATGAGCAAAACTAAACATAGTGGCATATCTAGAATTTCATGTTAGAAACATAACTTTTTACAAGGTTAAAGTTTTAGCCCGTTAATGTCTCTATTTATGTCATATATAGTTCATAAACTTTAAAATATATATAGTAGATCACGACATCTCTATTGTGTGTCTAATATGTAGCACCAAACATTAAAAGTATATATATAATTATTGGCTACAAAATTGAAACTTTAAGGTTTAATTAGAAACAAAAATAATTTTTTGTCTACTACAATGATTAATTTTTAGGCATTGTTTATGTAACATCCCAAATTTTTTAAGGTGATTTGTAATATTTTTTTATTATTAATTATCTTATTAAATGTTGGTAAAGTTGTAATTTTAAGATGTTTATTTTGAGTTTAATTTTAATTGGTGGTGGTTGTTTGTTTGTGTTTGGTGAAAAGAAAAGAGATTTAATGAGAAGAGAGAGAAAAATTTGGATTAAAAGAGGAAAGAGAAGGGACTTTATTTTTGGAAAAAAATAAAAGGAAAAGGACGTAAAATAATATTTTATTTTATTTTATTTCTTTTCTCTCTTATTTTAATAAGCAAATTAGGGTTTTTGGCATCACATCTTTTTCCTTGGAAAACCCTAGTTGCAACAAGAAAAGGTTGCAAAACCCTAGTCGACACCCTAGCCGCCGTCGTCAGCTTCTCCGTCGCCGCCGCCGCCCCACGCTTTCAGACGCCGCTCGCGTCACGCCAGCCGTCAGCTCCGCTTCTCTCGAATGCTAGCCCAGCCACACCGCTCGCAGCCGCGTCGCCCTCTCTGTTCAAGCCGCGCCAGATCCGTCTTCTCCACGCCGAGCCCTCGTAGTAGTCGCCCAGCTCCGTCCGCTCCACGACGTCGCGCGCCTCGTCGTCAACCCTTCTGCAAGCCGACGTCGTCCGTCTCTCCAAGCCGATTGACGTGTCAGCACGAAGCCTCGCCCAACCGCCCTCCTTGCGCTAGCCGAATCCCATCGCCAAGCCGCCCACGCCTCCGCGTCGCCAGATCCACTCGCCCGCACCTCAGCTGAGCCGTTTCTCCCCAGATCTGCTCGCAACCGCTCTCCGTCGCCAAGCCGAGAAAGCGCACGCCCACCCGAACAAAGCCGCTTGCAAAGTCCATCTGCAACCCGCGCGTAAAGCCGCGCCTCCTTCACGTTTTCACCGTCCGTCTGCAACCCGCACACGAGCCGCGCACCACCAGATCTGGTAAGTCGCGCCTCCGCCACATCTCGCTCGAACGCCGCTCCACGTCGTGTAGCCGCGCCAGTCCTCAAGCGATCTAGACGTCGTGCTGCTCGGATCTTCAAGCCGCCTCCTCGTGTCAGATCTACGTCCGGGACCGTAAGCCGAGCCGAGCCGAGCCGCCAAGCCGAGACGTCGAGCCGTGTTCTGTCACTGCTTGCCCCTGCTGCCACTGCTCGTTGTTGGTTTGTTGGTGAGTTTGGGTTTGGTTACTGAAGGGTTATAATTTATATTTCATTTGGAGAAGGTTTATTGATCGATTGTTGGTATTGTTTAGGGTCGATTGGAGGCTAGTTTGAGTAAGGAAAACTCTGAAACTTGAGGTAAGGAATACTTCTACTGAATCCAACCCTTTGGCGAATAAGGGCTGAAAGATGGTTATTTTTGTCCATATTGTGGTATTAACTTCGGGTTCTTGTATATTTGTTGTTTGGTTATGCTTGACATGTTGTGAGTTTATTAAGTGTTATCTGATGTATGAGGATTAAAATGTTGTGATCACTTTGTGTATCTGAATTGATTGTTGGATATGGTG
>JBBPDJ010011031.1:12871-30261 GCA_037974625.1 Cucumis cinereus | reverse complement strand
AACTATAGGTTATATGAGAGATATTAATTTAAATATGATTTAAATGAAATATTGATTAAATATGATTTAATTAATTTAATTTAATTTAATTAATTTGTTAATTGATTATTTAATTTAATTTAATTTTAGTTTAATTAAAATTAAATTTAAATTAAATAACTCCCATTGGGAGTTATTTTTTTTAGAAACGTGGGATGCTCCCACGTTTTTCCAGTTTCTCTCTAACCTCTCATTTTTCATCCTGAAGAAGCGGAAGAGCGTTCTGCGTGTAACCTAGAGATTTTGCAGAGAGTCTGCAGAAAAAAAAAAAGGATTTCTCTACTATTCTTCAAAAACTCCCAGAAAAATCCAAATTGGTTCCCACAAGCCAAAACCTTAATTACTCAGAGGATAGGAGAGGCTCCAACTGGAGGTGTCTACAATTAGAAGTTTTGTAGATTTCTGAGACGGCACCAAAAGTGAGTTTTTTTTCTCTGTAATTATATCTAAAAAGCATGCTTAGCTTGAATTTACTGTTTCTGTATTTTTTCCAATGTATGGTATTTTAAATTTTTTCAAAATAAAATTGAGAATAATTCTGTATTTCTTCCGCTGCGATGGGTTTTTATCCCATCACCAACTACTAGGTTTATTATATAGTTCAATGTATATTGCGATATACACTCCACAAATTGATCCATAATGGATGGATCGATGGTGTGTGCAGGATCGTAAAGGACTACATCGTGCCTTCCAAGTAGAGGAACACTAGGATCGGTATACTTGGTGGCGACCTTACTTTCTTTTGGCTCAACTGGTGGTGTGTATGGTTGATACTGCTTCATTTTTCTACCAGTGTGCAGTGGCTTATACGATTCAAACTTAACGGGCAATGAATTGTCAATCTTTACCGTTTGGTCTATATTGGCGGACGGTTGACTCTCCGTCTTAACCTTCAATCTCTTTGGCAGATAAGGGAATGAGATTAACTCTGAATGCGTAAATGTCGGTGCTGGTAGGGGGTAACACAAAATCAGTTAGTGAAGGGAGAAAATATGGGAGACTGGATTCGAGTGGAGGTGGGGGTGAGATGGTCTCCAACAGAGAGAGAGGTGATGGTGGAAAGGACTCGATGGAAGGGGTGGTGGATTTGACTCGGTGTGAAGTGAGGGTAAATTGGACAGGGTGGGAGGTGGTGATAGAGTGGACTCGGTGGGAGGTGAGGGTACAGTGGACTCAGTGTAATGTCCTTCGTTGGACCCAAGTGACTCTCAATCTGTGTTATGAAAATCATTGAATGGTCTAGTATCGTCTTGCAAATAAAATTAAATAACTTAGGATACTGAGCTTAAACATTATAATTTATGACACTAATGAGTTATACAAACTCAAAAAAAGTTGGTGATTAAATAGGCGATGTGTTGCAAGTTGAACTTTGTCTCGTTCATGTTAGTTTTCAACACTCCTAGGTCTGACTGAACATCTCCTAGTTTGCTCTACTTACATGACTCTTTTAACCAAGTCATTCAATACTCCACGTGAAGTACCAACTCTCGTGTGTTTCGAGTGAGTCTGGTCTCGTTGTTGGCTATCAAACTAATGTGTGTCTTGTTCACGAGATTCGTGCACCCAACGATGTGTATGATCTTCGTGATGCGTGTAACGTTCACGTGACACATACTCTTGGTCAAAAGAGGCATCCTCTCGATACTCAATAACTCGAGAAGGAGTGCGAACATCTTCATTACTGAATGATTCTGATGCATTTGTTCCCAGCCTATCCATAAACTACTCTCATGAATCAAAGTATCCCAATACAATTCCTTCCTCCATGAATCAGAGTATCCCAATACAATTCCTTCCTCTAACATCACTAGTCTGGGTGTGGTCACCAATTGCATTTACCTACAAACCATTAATGATTTCATGTCCCAATTAACTATCTTTCAATATTGAATGAGTAATTGCAAACCTCGTCAGTCTCAAACACGTCTCATTGCATTGTCTTGGTGGGTAAAGAGTAAGTACATTTCTATCTCAAGAAAGGAGGAATGACGGAATTGTTTAGTTGGGTTGTACACTTCCCAGCCATGGTCGATATGATCTCGTAGGCCCACAACTGCAGCCAAGTAAACCTACTTAGTTAGAAAACAAAACATTAGAAACATAACGCACGAACTTAGTTTATTTGATGTTATTACTTAAAATGCACGAGAAAACCCCGATAGATTATACTTAATAATGTAGTCCTTATTATTCTTAGCCCTCTTCTTGTAGTTATCGACCTTACCGACCAAACCTCGTTGCAATCCTAGGAATGTCCTCTCCCATAGAATGTTTCTCCAATCGAGACTATTGAAGTAATCCATGTTTTCAACATCCATGAACAACCTCATGTCAATATAGACTCTCATTTTCTCCTTACCCATCATAGCCAACTCAATGTAATAGACCATTATCATCTTCACAGCTTCTACGTCATTTTCAAACTCCATTATTTTGTACTCCTCTTCAAGGGCATTGTTATAAATATCCTTCGTAATAGACTTCTTGTAGTACCTTGGAACTGTGTCTTTCAGTTCACATTCAACCTTTGAAGCCCGTTTCGAATTGGGTGCCGACCACAACTTCGTCACCAGTAATAAATCATCCTTGCTGAATGTCACAATCGTGCCATTCAAAATCAAAAGTCATGACATCCTTCCTATTGTCTTTCACTTTCTAGAGTAGAAGATAATGTACAAGTGAACTGTTGAATATTACATCCATATTGATGAAGCGGTTGAATACTGTCTTTTTGAAGAGATCAAGTTGGATAGGTGTAAGCTTCTCCTTCACTATCTTATTGGCCAATGTGATGTGGGAAGACAAACTAGTAGCTTGGTCAGGAAACTGATCATTCACAACAATTTTGAATTGACTAGTCTTCCTGCACCGAAAACAAAATCATTTTTTTTTTATAATTAGCCATTGATAAATCCTCGCTGCACATTGCTCGCTATAAACACTACTCGATGCACATTAAACTCGATACTCGATGTTCCTCACAACACCTTGAACATGATACTCGACCTTCGTAGACTCGTTACACTACATCATATGCTCGACACCGATGCTTGATACTATGGTTGGTGTTCGTAAACATAACCCAATAACTGGTGTTTGTTAACATTAAACCCTAGTTCTTCATACTGAAAAGAAAGGCAACAAAAAAAAAATTAAGATTCTATTTTCAAACTCCACAATGGGACAAAAAAAATAATATGAATATGCTTCAACTAAGACCGAGTATCGAGCAACTTCTAACATGCATGTGCTTCACAATGATTGTTACCTTTGCAAGTATCAAGGACGTCGAGAACTATGATGAATCGGAGTTGAGGTGGATAGAACTAGAGAGCACGAGAATTTTCAAAACTCAAAGAGTAAACGTTAAAAGAGCACAAAAGTGAACTTTTTGATTAAGTATTCAATTTTTTAGAATCGTGTAGCGAGCAAAAGATTAACGTAATCGAGTACATCGTGTATCAAGTTTATTTTTTCATTAACTTGTGGAATGAGAGAGCGTGTGTTGAGCATCGAGCATCAAGTAGCTGTGAAGCGTGTAGCGAGTGGCCCTTGGACGCATGTAATGAACTTAGGGGCAAACTGTTAATTTCACACGGTGCTGATGCAACCAAGAGGCCATATTTCGTTGAGTTTAGAAAATTGGACCATTTTTCATTTGGGCCCCTGTAAAGGGGCCATCCATACAAAAAAAAAAAACCCTTCTTCCTCCTCACCATTTTTGTTTCCAAACTCTTTTAAAGCTCTACCAACCACTCACCCCCCATCCAACTCCTCGACTGCAAGCCTTAGCCATAGAATCAAACAGCTTCCTAGCTACCTTCCTTTAGTCTATCTTTCTTTTCCATAAAATTCAGAATCGAATAACCGTGATTTCAAAAACAACAATTTGTGATTTGTTTCAAATCAACATTATAATAACTTTTTTAAAAAAATATTATTAACAAAGTAAATTCTTTTTAACTTATGTTTTTTAAACTTTTTTGTTTTTAGAATTTGACGAGAATAAATAGTTCTTGAAAGAGGTAAAATTTATGCTAACAAAATTGGAAGAAAACGAACATGAATTTTAATAACATATATTATTAAAAATTAAATAATTACTAATTCAAACCTTAATTTCGATTCAATTTTTTTAATAATGTTATTTTAATATATATTACCAAAAATAGGATTCGATGAAAGTTATTGTAAAAAATGGAGTCGTGGAGTCGTGTACAGGGTACACGACTTCATGCCCGAGTCGTGTACATGAAGTCGTGTACCCGGTACACGACTACAGTACGAAGCCGTGAATCTCGTCCACGACTCTCCTGACGTGTCTGTAGGTGTGGCAGTTTGACCGTCCTTACTGTCGTGCATGCATGAAGTCGTGAACGGGGTCTATGACTTCAAAAGCGTAGTCATGGACGGGGTCCACGACTTCTTCCACGCGAAAACCCTAGAAAAGCCATCTTCTGCCTCTTTCCCTCGCTCACCTTCAATCTTCCTCTCCCTCACCTTCAATCTTCCCCGCCGCCATCGTCACTGCTGTCCCTCGCCGTCATTTTTCTCTCTTTTCCACTGGTATGAACAAAACATTTAATTTCTTACAAAATTAATATTAACTCTCGCCATTGATTATTCTTTTGTTGTTGATGGTCGCAACAATATATTTACCGTCGTCCGTAGCTCTCACCACCGTTGTCGCCGTCGCTGCTGTCTAAGGTATGAATAAACTTTTACAATAAAGCTTAGCGAAAATATTGTTATTTTTATATGAGATTTTGTTTGTGAATGACTTCGATTACATAAAATTCTTAGTTTAGGTTGTTAATGAGATTCATGTGTTTATATGTTTGTGAATGATTAGAAAAAATATTGTTATTTTCATAATCACTAAATTAAATGAATATAGATGCATTATGTTTATAGTTGTTTTATATTTATTTGATACCTTGTTGTGAACATAAATGTGAATAATGAATTATATTAAAATAATAATTAAATAATTAAAATAAATAAATAGAATTATAAAAATAAATAAATAAATTATGAAAATTAATTAATAAATAAAATAGGAAAATAAATAAATAAATTAGAAAATTAAATAAATTATTATGTGATCAAGCATTAGGAGATGCACCACAAATTATTCAGCAAATAAGACGTCTCAACGTTGCAGACACGGATCGAGGACGTGTTCGCGTAGGCGACGACGACAAGACGAAGATGTTGTAGAACAAGATGTAGATAGTGTTTGATTATAATTCATATTTGTAAGTAAAAAAATTTGGAACCATTTCATTTTATTAGGTAACGACGTTTAAAATTAATTTTAATCTTCAAAACTATTAGTTTATCTTTTAATTTTTTTTACATTAAAATTAATGTCTATTAATTAGTTACCACTATTCTAAGATAAAAATTAACTTTAGGGGGGTCACATTGAACTATTTAATAAAATAGGAAAAATTAAAATTAACCCTTAATAAACATGGAAATTGAAATATTTTCATATTTTAACACATTTAAAACAAAAATGAATGAATTTAATTTTTAGCTTATAAAACTTAATTGGGTTTATGAAGTTTAGAGTTGTAAAAAGGGTTAATTAGAAATATAATGGTATTTGAAAGTTTAATTGTAAAAATAAACCCATTTTTGTTTAATTGTAAAAGGGTTAACAACATATTTTTTTTTCAAAACCCTAAGGGAGTCGTGGACTCGCCCACGACTCCAGTCATCCCAGTCAATGCCCCAGTCCACTTGGGGCGTGACTGTGCAAAGGAAAGTCGTGTACTGGAACAGTAATTTTACCCCACTTTTGTCAATAGTTTTTCCCTACACAACAATTCTCATTTCTTTCATCTTTACCCCATTTTTGTCAATACTTTCAAGGACTACAATATTTTTAAAATTAACCCTTTCGATTCAAAACTTCAATTTCAAAAGGTGTTAATGCATTTGAATTACTATTTAGTTGTACGGTGCTCACTTTGCCAAATAAATCTTGATTAGTAATTAATATTTTATGTTAACCTATAATACGTATTCTCACAATTTTGAGACTTTATTAAAGAAAAACGTTGGAACCAAGTGGAGATACATACTTCATTAATTCGTGTAATTTTTATTCATTCTTTTTTTTTTCTTTACTTGTTTATTTATGAATTACATGGATTTTTTCTTTAGGATTTAGGAGAATAATAATTTTATTCAAAGAATTTTGGGTTGGTTTAAAATTTATTCATGGGTTCAATAATTAGTATCTTGATTTTTAATTAACTTGTCATTTTGAAGTTTAAAAGTATAAATCACATTTTTGTTTTTTTAGTTCTCAACAAAATTCAAAATTTTCTTTTTAAAAAATAGAGAAAATCACAAAAAGCACTCCTAAAAACCACCATCATATTGGTGTGTATAATGTGGCTTAAGAAAATATTAATAAAATCAGTTTACACAAATTCTAATTTTTGAATTAAAAAACAAAAATAAAAAAAAACCGTGGGTCCGTGGGCCGTCGTGAAAGTGGGTATTGGGCAATTAAAAGCGTACAGTTTTAGGCATTTTAAATAAAAAAGAAACCGTCGCCTGAGAGATTCGAACTCTCGCGGGGAAACCCCATGTACTTAGCAGGCACACGCCTTAACCACTCGGCCAAAGCGACTGTTGTTGATTACATAATTTATTTATTATACACACCATAGTTTTCAACTAAAACCATTGTTTAGAATTACATTTTAAAATTATGACGCATAATTTTACACGTGTGTAATACTTGGTAAATTGTCGTTTTCACCTAATGAAAATAGCACACATTCTGAAAACTTGTGATAGTGCTTCTTCATGGTCCTTCTCGCCCAAGATTACACTGTGATTTGTACTTAATTTGGTAGCCTGAAATTCTTGCACGTGTAGGAAATCCAAAAAGAAAATCAATTTTACGAAAATGTCCTCAGTCTCGAAAAATACTATCATATTATATATTTATACATCTTCTTATTAAAAGTTAAAATCTCATTGGCTTTTTGAAAAAGTTTCCACAAAAACTCCAAAAAAATAGCTCCAAAGTGTTTTGTTCCACTACAACCCTCAGTTTCCATAGTTTATCAAAAGATAAAGGAAATAAGGTAAATATAACGAGATTATCTTTTAAAAATATGTTTTTCTTGTAACTTGTCTGATGATAAGGCCAATAATTTGACGTTTGCGTTCTAACTTATGTAATCTTGGTGCCAAGTTACAGTTCTGGCCAAGTTTTTTTAGATTTTCCTTGAGTTTCAATGTAGGGTTTGAAATCTTGAGCGAGATTTAAATGATTTTGTACCAAGATTTTATATTATTCTCGAGGTTTTGATTGCTTTTTGAATTTTTCACACGTGTATATATTTGTTTCTAAGATGCCCCATATGTTAGTTAGTTTTGGGGGTGAATGGAAGGAGAATGAAAGAGAGTACGTCGACGATCAAATGAGTCAACGATCAAATTAAAGGGTTGATCGTGGATGTCGATATGAAGTTTGAGAATTTTTTACTGTAAATTTATAGAACTAGTGGGATAAATTCAACTGAGTTCGATTTGGTTCTAAGATGCATGTACAATGTGAAACCCTTTATATATGCCTTAGTTATTAGCAATCAAGAAGATCTTCAGTTTTACCTAACCGAGGATGATGTGTCTCAAGTTGCAATTTTGGTTTTGAAGGTACCAATAGTAGCACGTCAACCTAAATGTACAGTACCGTAATTTCCTATTTAAACGGCCCAAAATGGTCCTTCATTCACACACGAGCTTCAATTTATCCCCGAATACAATGTGGTTTCAAATGAGGTCTGATCTTTGAGTCTATTGACTAATCACACATGCCTATTAGAATTAGGAGATGATACAAATGGGTTGGTCAATGGAGTACCTGTAGGCATATTAGATTCTAATGTTAATTATAATGAGTATGCAATATGGGAATGTTTGATTCTGATGTCGATGTTAATGTTGAAGTTGTAGAGGTATCTAAGGTGGATGTTAGTGCTCATCATGCGGATCATATTGATTTTATGAATGATCATAACTTGATAACCATTGAGGTAGATTCCACGTTGAATATGTAGACTCAAGGCAAGACAACGAACCCATGGGTGAAAGTAACCCAACCACTGTCAATGAGCAGTTGGAGGATTCATTGGAAAGTAATGACGAACCATGTGCCAATCGTAAGAAGTGTAAACGTATTGAAAAATTAATGGCGTGCACCATCGTCATCTCATCTGAGACTACCATAGAAGATATCAAAATTGGTAATGTATTTTTAAGCATAAAGGATTTTGCTAAGAAATTTTATGTTTTTGCCATGAGGAAAGATTTTCAATATCGAGTTGATAGATTGACTCAGAAGTTGTATATTCTAAGATGCGTAGATGCGAGTTGCAAGTAGAATGTTAGGGCTATTAAAGTGAAAGCTTCTGATATGTTTAAAGTTTCTAATTACTTATGTACACATAAATACTAGAAAATTTTACGAAAACAAGATCATAAACAAGCTAAGAGTTAAGTCATAGTTTAATTGATCATCCTTTTCCTGTTCTTCCCACGAAGATTCGCTATCCATTGAGAGAACTGTCTCTTGAAAATTCGTTGAGATCTTACCACTACAACAAATATACCTTTTTATAGCTTTTGAGCATAACCTTCTTACAAAAGGTTAGAGAAAATAATAGAAAAAAGCGAGAACTCTAAAATTAGCAGGCGCAAACTCTCCACCACGAAAAAAGAAACTCACTTTTTGACAATCTTTCTCCAAGACTTCTAATTTTCATTCTCTTTCATTATTTTCATTTGTTCTCTCACATTCTTCTCCTTCATCCTCTCCAGTCGCTAGCTCTATCTATTTTGTTCTCTCTCCCAGTAACGCGGATACTTCGGATCCCGCTTGAACAAAACGAAAGATATTGTCGATAAAGCACATCTTGTTCATTAACATCTCGGAAATATTCCTCCATAGTTAGGGCAGTTAAACCAACTCTCATACGAGCTCCCGGCGGTTCATTCATCTGATCGTAGACTAGAGCCACTTTTGTTCACCTACTCCTCCAAATACATATACACCTCCATGAGCTTTGGTAATGTTGTTGATCAATTCCATAATGAGTACTGTTTTACCCACTCTAGCCCCTCCGAATAGTCCTATTTTTCCTCCATGTCGATAAAAGGTAGTATCTTCTCTTTTGTTCTCTCTAATCTTCGACCATCTCTAAGCATTATTCGTCAAAATTTCAATTTTTATCTTTGTTCAACTATATTGTGCTCGGATTCAAGTTTCTATATGTGTTGTGCACTGATTCACGAAATTTGTGAGGCAAATAAGTTTCCACTTTTTTCAATTACTTTTGTTGCAATTTTCTCTTTTCTTGGTCTTATTTTTCAATTTTACAAATGGAATATCTATATTCTTAGGGTATCGTAGAGGTATATTTGATAAATACCCTAAAATTTCTAGATTTAAGATGCTTCAATAGTTTTGTGTTGATTTTTTTGTAATTTTCTGCTATTGTTTTTCTTTTTTCATAATTGTTTATCCATTTGACTGTATTGAATATGTGATAACTTGTAAAATACAAGTTATAATAGCCTTTTATATTAAATAACGAAGTGAAAATGCGATAAAAGTGAGATAACACGTAATGAAAATATGAAATGTGCGATCTATGAGCTATTAAATACAAAACTCCTATTTATCACAGTTTTCCTTGCCTTAACGCGGAATTTTGGTAAAAAGAAGATAAAGTGAAATGAAGAAGTTCTCTTAGGCGATTGGATTTGGTTTGCGTTAATCAACTAGGTGATGAAAAAGATAGCAAGCGATACAAATCGCTAAATGACAAACAAGTTGGTGAGAGTGTCAGCAAATTACCATGCAACATTCAGAATGATGAAAATTGATAGCATGGCAGGGTTGAAGTGCCTCAAAGCGTCAGAGGAATTTATTGAAAAAATCAGAGTCGTGTGCAAGCGCCCCAATCAAACGCTTATAAATAGACGACTCAAGCTTTAGTTTGTGTGTGTGATACCATGCGATTGAGCGTGAAAGAACGAAAAAAGCAAAATTTGAGTCTTTTATCTCTAATCTCTACCCATCCGCTATTGTCATCCCTAACTTTTCTCCCTTGTATATTTAGGCGAGAGCTTAGAGTGAGGGAGTATAAAGGAAATCACCATATCCCATTCCTCTAACTTTGTAATACAAACATCAATGGCGCCAAAGAATGCAAGAGTTTGCATTTCGTGGCTCGAGGAATCCCTATATCTTATCATTTGTATCTTTTATTTTTATTGCATTTGTGCTATCAACTCGATGACCAAAAGGCCTAAAGTTTTTATTGTTAACGCAATACACTTTCAATTTCATTCTTCCATTTCTTTGCTGATCGCCTATATTAGTTTCTATACTATGATTGAAATAAAAAGTTAGAATAATTCTTTGAAAAACTGAATGGTTGCAACGTTTAGTTTGTTTAATCAGAGTTATGATCAACGCCCAATTCTATTCGAGAGAATGAATCAAGTACTGAAAGTTAATTACTCAAGAGAGCAAGTAACTAAGACCTTATTAAACAAGCATAGAAGTGGTTTTAGAAATAAAATCAACTTTATGGTTTTCACCTTATCATACATATAAGAAATGCGAGTGTGTGGCGTTAAGGCATCAAGAGGTTGCTTGCCTTAAATACATGATAAAACATGGACATTACATTCAAAAGGATTTAGATATAGATCATATATTCACTTCAGCATATGCATTTCGAAAGGCAAACATGTGTGCCGAAGGCGCCGAAAGGTTTCTCCCCGTAATTTGAGATTGAATGTATTATGTATATCACTTCAAAGAAATATCTCCTCTTTATCTGGCGCTCGTAGTAGTATAGTTAGTTCAATAACATCCACAATCCTTCACAACCATGTCACATTTCACATTACACCAGTAGTGTAAATAATACAGATAGTTTAGACAGTGGATACTGTGAATACTGATTTATACTGAATAGACACCACACGAGAACATGATAGGTGTTACGATTTAATTACTTTAGAATCCTTGTGTTTGATCCAGGCTTACCTAGAACAAGAGAGAGAAAAACATGTAGCAACAAACATATCATTAGGTTTAAGCAACGTAATAAGATTATGTTGATTGCCCCTTTTAATGCATATACATAGTTTTGTCACCTAGATACATTCACATACTTAGAACCTTAATGCTAAATTTACGATACAATGAAGCATGAGCTACAGATTAACAAGCAAATTTTTGGTGCCGTTGTTGGGGATTTAATCACTAAATTCGATTGACAATCTGGATAGAAATGATGAAACCAGAAACAAGAATTTAGGCAATGATAAGAATGAGAGAAGATACAAACGACCAACCAATCTTAATTGTCCATGACGTTAATAGCCCTATGAGGGAGTACCTGTCTCTAAATCTGTACGATTTCAACCCTAGTATATGTATTCTACCTTTGCCAATGCGAGATTCAAAATGAAACCAATGGTGCTTCAAATGATCCAAACTGCGGGTCAAAATGAAGGCTAATTGAGGGAAGATGCACATGCACACATCAATGATTTCTACACAGTTTATTCATCCTTTAACCTGCCAGACATTACTCAGAAGGAACTCCGCCTGATTATTTTCCATTCACTCTGAAGGATGAGGCAAAGAAATGGGTTGAAACTCTAGAGGTAGGCGACTTAACGTCCTAGGATCAGTTAATCATGTAGCTTATGAAGAAGTTCTTTCCACCTCAAGAAAATGCTAGAAGAAGACGAGACATTGTAAATTTTGAGCAAAAAGATAGAGAAACCTTTTATGACGCGTGGAACAGATTCAAACGCTTAATCAAGGAATGCTTGCATAATGGCATATCAAAGTGCATCTTAATGGAGATCTTTTATGATAAATTGAATAGCTGTTGATGCACCGGTAACAGGGGCTGGAAGGCTGATAAGTAAAACTTATACCCAGACCAAGGACACTCTAGGCGCAATGTCTAGGAACACAAGGAGTGGGAGGACAACAATTTTGGCTCACGCTATGGAAGAAGGAGAGGACATTTCAAAGGAATGGACAAGGACACAATTACTGCACTTCATGGAAAAATGATGACCATAACCAATCTATTACAATCCAAGGCTTTGATGCAAGTCAATGCAGGGTGTAGGCAGGTTCAAGCAGTTAAGAAAATGGAAGGGATAAACTGTGTGGGATGTGATGGTTTGCATAATACTGACGCATGTGTAGGATCGGTGTGGCAACTCTAGAGAATGGTGAATATAGTTATTACAAATTAATGAAATTTTTTTAACTAAGTGAGCGCAATTAAACAAATTAACAATTTTTTTTTGTAATAATTAATGTAATCAATAATTTCATACAAATACATTCACATCAAAATGACTTATAAATTGACATAAATAAATTCAAGCACAAATTGTAGCAATTAATTTTATGCGATGAACTATATAAACAAATTAATTGCAAAACTAAATAGGAGAGAGATTGAGAAATTGACTTCGGTAATTTTATAGTGGTTTGACACAACCAGCCTACATCCACTTTTCAAGCTCCTCTTGGGTATGTCACTAAGACTTTGATTTGGCTCTTTCCATGGATTAGAGACAACCACTACACCACTCTTTTTACAAGTTTAAAAGCAAACTCAACCATTTCTCTGAATCCCAATCAAACCGTCACAGAGGACTCTTTTTAGGAATCAAGAGCAATCCTTCACTAAATATTTGAAATGATGACAGTATGAGAAAATCTCTCTCAAAGAGTAGATTAAGAAATTAAAGCACTCAACAAATCAATCCCCATAGTACAATGTAACTCTCTCAAGAATTAGATGAAAAAAAAAATAATGAAGCTTGGAGAGAGCAACAATGGAAGATTTGTGAGTTATGGAGGATTGAAAATAATTAAAGTTGTTGTAATTTTGGATAAGAAGATTTCTTTAAATAGAGAGTGGAGATGTTGAAATCTTAAACAAATTTGGTCCATTGGATCTTATAAAAGAAAATTTATTGCTGGAGATTTAAATCCAATTGGCCGTTAGACACAAACAAAAATAATAATTATAATAATAAATGTCTTTATAAAATCATTTATTTTAAAACCCAGCAAAAACAAGTCCACCATTTTTCAAAAAACTAGCCATTAGACAGAAACAAAAATAATAATATAATAATATATGTCTTTATAAAATCATTTCTTTTAAAACTCAACAAAAAGAAAAAGTCAACCATGTGTCAAAAACTAGTCGTTAGACACAAACATAAAATAATATTAAAATCATTTTTTTAAACACTATTAAATTCATTTCCTTTATTAAAATAATATTCAACTCATTTTCTTTTTAAAAGAACACCAGTTAAATTCCAAAATCTTTTTCTATTTAAAACCAACTAAAATTTCACAAAGTGTCACACTTTCAAGGCTCCAAATGTCACTCTTTGATTGTGACGATTTGGATAATTTTGTTGCTAGGTCATCGCTCGATATTTTTTCGTTAAGCTTGCTTTGGCTATAACTTCTTCATTGGAGCTCCGATTTAGTTAATTCAAATTGTGTTGAATCGTTGTTTTGAGCTCTACGCTATAGGCTCATCAAAACACTCAAATTGTTAATAAACTAATTCGAGTTTGTTATCATCAAAATATTGATTAATTAATTAATTAAAATTAATTAATTTCAGATAAGAGCCAAAAAGGCAACAACATGTGCCCACAGAATCATGACTCTGTTTCATTCATAAAATACGATCCTTATTCCAACACCTACAAACCTAGGTGGAGGAATCATCCTAACTTTGGATGGAGAGGAAACAACCAACAACGACACAGATCAGGAAGCTAGAATGGTGAACGCAGTGACAATTCTGGATATCACCAAGGCCATCACAACTCGCATCCGCAACATCCCGCTCCATAACAAAATAATGCGTCATCATCCAGTTCCTCCTTAATGGAAAACCTTTTGAAGGAGTATATGCAGAAGAATGATGTCCTTCTGCAGAGCTAGAATGCCACAATTTGGAATCTGGAGGTACAAATGGCTAGATAGTAGATGAGTTGAAAGGAAGGCCTAGATAATCCCTACCAAGTAACACTAAAACACAAAGAAGAGTCTGAGAAATAGTAGTGTGGAGCTGTAACACTGCATAGCGGAAGATCTATGACCATTCAGAAATTGGACCAAGAATAACAATAAGAAAAGTAAGAAAATTGTTACACTTTGTTTCTTTGACAATATGTCTTTTAGAAATTTGATATATGAAGACATTTGCTTTAACACCTCCACAAGTGGGATGTTTATGTGCAGTTTCTTGAGCACGTCAAGGAAGCGTTTAAATTGCCTTTCATCGCCTTTCTTCTTTAGACGACTAGAAAAGGGAGGAGACAGCAAAGGAAGCATCTAAGCAGGCGTCAACCTCTGATATTTTGATTATCACATGGCCGCATAGGAATTTTTACATGCCTAACCCACACTTAGCCAATTTTCAACACTTTTTTTTTTGCTGCCTACCCTACACCTTAAAGCTTTGTCCACTTTTGCTTGGTCGCTTATTTATTAACAACATGGCCTCATACTTAAGCATCACAACATCAACACTTAAGCATTTTTCCATATCTCTTGGCCTTCTTACTTAGCTATCCCTTTTTCCTAACACATAACAAATTTTGCCTTGCAAGTAATATAACAATATTAACAAGAAACTATAATAAATTTACTAAAATAAAGAGAGAGTGAGTCTAGGGTTTACAATTTGATTGCCAAAGTTGGTCGTTTGGATAGTCACCAATGGAATTCATGATGGTGGTTGAATTTGGCTATCCATGGTAGTGGTCTGAAGGTGATGGTGGTCGTTAGATTTGGCTAGCACCGTGCTTGGAGGTGGCCATTGATGGTAGTGGTTAGATATGGTTGACGATGATGGTTAGAGGTGGTGGATGTAATGGGCGGTGCCTGGAGGTTGGTGGTTGTCTACAATGGTGACTGACAACAAAAGAAAAAAAAAGAAAAGATGACAAGTGAGGAAAAAATACGAGAAACAAGAAAGAAGAAAAAGTTATAAAATAAGTTCTTGTTTCTGTTTCTGTTTATTAAGAAACAATAAACAGAAATAGCTACCAAACATATTTCTATTTTTAATTCTTAAAAAATAAACAAAAAGAAACATAAAAAAGAAAACGGAAACGTTATCAAACAGACTCTAAAAATCTATAAAAGATTGATTTCTTAACTCTTACATTTGCTCCTTGTAGAAGTTTTCCAGGAACAAACTAAGAGACATATTTTTAGATCTTTAGTTGAGAAACACAATTTCAAGTGAAGTTTATCAAAAGCTACCTAATACTATTATATTATTGATCCATAGTCAAACAAATGGTCGAAAAATAAATACAAAATAAAAATAAAGAAATGCAACAAAGGATGAAAAGTTTTCAACCAAAAACAACAATGAACTAATACAACAAAGGAAAGAAAAAGGTTGTCTGCTTTCACTTGTCCCACATTGGCGAGTTAAGGAGTGGGTTTAGGGTATATATATATGACTACTTCTAGGGATTTGCAAAAGTGGATATAGTGGGTGTAAGTGGCCATTTCCCACACATGTGCGTTGTTGCCGTTCGGTTGGATGGACGGGCTCAAACAATTGCACTTCCACTAATAAAATAAATACTTTTATTTCTTCTTGTGTTTAATTTTTGTGTTTAATTTTTATTTAATTGTTGAAGATTTATTATTTTTGGTAAACGTTTTATTTTTGTTGCGCTTTTTCTTATTCTTTATGGCTTTACAAAATCAGAGGTTTTAGATTTGAAAAATTAGTTTTTGCATCCTCATTTTTCTTTATCTCCTCCTCTCTGATTCGAAGAAAACTTTCTTCACTCACTGTTACTCCAGCTCTCTATCCAACAAGTGCACATCTAAAGGGAGAGGTGTGTTAACCTTAGAGAGCAACCAACAAGAATGACTCACACCACAGTTGTGTCAAATTTGCTTTCAAGGCAGTGGTTTTCACGATACAGTTTATTGTGCTTATAATGTTGATTGTATACTATGCGATGGAATGTGTATGCGTTGAAATAAGATGAATGGAGATGTGTTTCAAGATGAATGGAGATGTGTTTCAAGTTTTACTATTTAAGTCCAAGTATAAACTTATATAGGTTCCTAGTAAGTCTAGGGTCGAACGCAAGAACATTCTTATTTAATTGGTGAGTGAAAGTCTTGGTCTTTCGTGAAATACTAAAATTAATCAAGTCAGGGTGAATATGTGTTCTAAACTAACTACTTCTATCCAGACGGTATGCGAGGATTGGGAGTGGATGGTAATAAAGCAAACGACCTTAAAGCTATGAAGGTGTTGGTTTGTAGAAAATATGTGATGAAGTAAGGTTAAGAAGCGTTTCTCTAGTCCTTTAACAAACACATATATTATTCATGCATCCAATTATTACTTAAGACAAGCGTCCTTCTAAATGCTAGAAGTACTCTGTTTCTAGATGTAAATGATGTAGTGGTATGCGATAGGTTTATGATTATTTCTAAGTTATCTCCTATCTTTCTTCAACCTGGTCTTAGTCACTTACTCTTTCGGACAATTAACTACCTTTACTTCAAGTACTCTTTCGATGCGTTCAAACAGTTTAGTTTTACAAAGGCCAAACAAATCAAGACAAGAGTGTGGATGTGATGTAATTAGAAGTGATCATATTAATAATAAGAATTTGTTACAATGTCAAATTTTCTGATACAATCACTAAATGAAAAGAAAGTAAAAACAATAGTACAAAACAACGATAATGACTAAAGTTGTGGATCACAATTTCTTGTTCTCTGAGGTTGATCAACCACTGTAAATTTTTTGGACTTATGGATATATGGAGAGTGAAGATGGTCTGGAAATCTGGACATAATTTCGACTTGAAAGATGTTTGGGCATGTATGTAGCTCTCGTTGTCTCTTGGATCTTTAATGGGAATATTTATAGGCTTTCAATATTCATCGTCCACTAAGCACGTTTTGTGTTCTTTAGCGGCTATTTTTACGCTAGTGGGTCTCAGCCACAATCCTGAAAAGATGCGTCGCATTTTATTCTCAGGGTCCAACTCCTCTTAGATTCTTGCTATGCTTCGAGTAGTTCCATCTCTTCAATTTGTATCATTTCTTTACAATATTGCCTTTAATTATGTATCCTGAAAGATGCGTCGCATTTTATTCTCAGCGTCCAACTCCTCTTAGATTCTTGCTATGCTTCGAGTAGTTCCATCTCTTCAATTTGTATCATTTCTTTACAATATTG
>JBBPDJ010011031.1:0-12771 GCA_037974625.1 Cucumis cinereus | reverse complement strand
CCTTTAATTATGTGTTGAGAGTTCTAAGTAGTTTCTTTTTAGCCTAATTACTCCATCTTTTATTAAATATTGTAATGAAAAACACCAAGAAGTCATAGTTTCCCAACAACCAACACATTGTAAACATATGAATGCATAGTAAACACAATGCATAATTTCTAAGTATATTTGATGTGTTTCCTACTGATTTTCCTTAATTATCTTGAATAAAGAAGAACAATAACTTATAATTCTACAAGTTATCAATACAATAAATAGTTTTTGGATTTGTTAATGAGTAACATCCATTTTAGGGTTTCACTCAATTTTCCAAAAATGTAAAAAGCAAAGTTGGAGTGGCACATAAATTAATTGAAAACATGGAAAAATTTCGGTTCACAACCTGTACATATCAATTAAACTAAGAATTAGTAATTGTATAAATTTAATTATGAATATTATCAATTATGTTATAAATATTTTTAATAGATGCCCCATTATGCATCATGCTTAGTGTCCTTTGACAAGTGTCATGTCATTTCTACCCCATCTGCATTGCCACATTTCTTGAAGATACCTATCATTTGAAAGGATGAGAATCCTTGCATAGAGGAAGACTTTACAAAGCTTTTTCTCAAATTTAATTGAAAAATTAAAAATACCAAAATTACATAAATAAATTTTACTGTAAAAATAATTAATGGCTAAGCATGTTTTTGTAAATAAAATAGAAGTACAAAGAAGAGATGAAAACTTACTTTCGTTGACGTCTCTAAATCTACAAATCGTCAAATTTGGAGGGCACCACCACTTGAAACCTTTTTTATTCTCTAAGTAATTGAGGTTTTGGTTTGAGAATTTTTTAGAAAAAATTGTAGAGAAAGAAAGAAAAATATTCTTCGTATGCAAACCTCCTTTTCAAATCACAGAAAAGAACTATTTATCCTCTCCCTTTTCTTGAAGAAATAAGAAAATAGGGTTAGGGAGAACTGTGAGATTACGTAGGTGAATCCCACATTTTCCACAGTTATTTAATTTCAATCAAATTAAAATTAAATCAATATTAATTTATTTAATTAATCAATTGATTAATTAAATTAATAATTAATTAATCATATTTAATTAATATTCCATTTAAATCATATTTAAAGGAATATCTCTCTCATAACCTTTAGTTTTAATTTTATTAATAATTAAACTAAACTATTAATTAATTTCTCAATTAATTAATTACTAAATTAAATATCTTATATTTAATTTAATTCTGATTTGAATCATATTCAAATGTAACATTCTCTCATAACCTATAGTTTAATGTGTATCACATACGCATTAAATTTAATCTATAGTTTTAATATGAATCTAATTCACAATAAAATAATAATTGAACTTATTCAAATATTTTACCCTCATAATCTAATTTTGAATCACATTCAAAATAAAATTATACTCTAAAGTTTAATTAAAATATAAACTTTACATTATAATGTATCACCATACATTATATTAATTTCCTAAGTCAATTTGAACATTGCAAATGATATCCAAGATATATTAACACCATTACCCTTTACGAGCTGTGAAGGGGACCTAATGGATCTAAAGATTAAAAGCTACAATGATATGAGATTAATTGGCTAAACTCATTAGCCACATTAATCAATGTTAGTTAACTGTGTGTACACTCCACTAAAGACTCACAACTGAACTCTTCTCACTGTAGCTATATTATGTGCTCATGGATACAGACCAATAACAGCAAGTTAGTCCTTCACAAGTGTTTGTAACACCAGTCGGATTAAATTATCGTTTTACCTCTAGGTTACTTCTTAGTTCTTAAGTTTCAATGCTCCTATAATGAACAACTTGTTTATGTTCCAACCAATAAATAAAAATTTCTCTCGTGCCATAAAGAGGGTATGGCTCTTTGTTCAAGTCTCAGAGGCACCATTTAAGGAAACACTCATCTACTTACCCTAAAGTCAGGATGGGGTGAATTCCATATTGTGTGATTATGTTTCAAGCTCCCCACTCGATCTTGTCTCCAAAATGGTAGGCTTATTGAGTCAAAAATCGGGCCACTCTCACTCGTACAAATCAAAAGACAGTTTTTTCATGGACACGAGTTCATAATACACTCAAGATTAAGACTAAGTTGCCTAGGTCATCCTATTGAAATAGAAACCTAACTAGTTAATGAAGTTACATCTTGTGGTTACTATTTTATGGTCCAGTCTTATGCAAACTCATTGCATAGGATACCCCTACTTGCTTGTCACCTACACGAACACGTTAGATCATTGTGTTTGTATCAAATACAAAGTGGACCGTATCCATAGTGTTACCAGGATAGGATACCCAGTCTTATCTCTATACTATAGACTCTTTAAGTTGTAACTCGAACATTGATTCTTGTATGTCTCCACATACAATTCAAGACTCATAAAGCAGCTTAGGATGTTAGTTTATTGGATTTGAGTTAATAAAAGAAAACTAAAAATAAATAACTCTTTATCAATAGATTACATTTACTATCTACGAGTTTTAGGACATAAAATCCAACAATTCCTAGTACTAAGCTAATTGTATGTGCACATGCGAGTGAGGGACATGTCGGACGTTGAGTACAGTCAATTTCCTTGGCTAGTATTGTTGCAGATTGTGTGATGTGGTCCACAATTGGGCTAGTTTGTTGGAGCAATTGGTGTTGAACTTTGGTTCCGTTTGGATGCTGTTAGTATGAGTACGGTCCACTACAATAGTCTTAGTGTTGAGTATGTTCAAGATTCAAGTTATTAGTAATGGATCATGCTAATATGGTTTTGGTTTGTAAAACATACTAAAGATTGTAATTAGTTTGAAGGAAAAATGTGTTGATGTCTTGACTTTGTATTTCCCAAAAGGTTTTCTAGCAT
Organism: Cucumis cinereus; assembly: GCA_037974625.1. Taxonomy (NCBI): domain Eukaryota; kingdom Viridiplantae; phylum Streptophyta; class Magnoliopsida; order Cucurbitales; family Cucurbitaceae; genus Cucumis; species Cucumis cinereus. The sequence goes on along the minus strand of JBBPDJ010011031.1, from coordinate 9,877 downwards.
GTCACTTACTAAGCATTGGCTTACGTTTTAAGTTTTTCCTCCACAGGTAGCATGAGGTCCAACAGACGTGTCACGGAGCTGTTGTTGCTCTACTCCATCATATTGCATCTTTAGTTGTTAAATTATATTTTTCACCGCATTATTTTTAAAGTTTGAAAGTATAAGTTGTAGTTATGTTTGTCTTGTTTAATAAAAAAAATTTGGAAACTAAAGTTTATGTTTCTATAAAAGTGCTTGTTTTTGTCTGAACGCATAGTGTGTCGGTCATGCTTGTCCAGGGTGCCTATACCTATGACCGCATGGCCACACCATCCTTAACCCATCGTTTATGTTTATGTTTTCCTTAAGTAGCATATTATTTCCATTGTATGTCGTTATGCTTTCCTTTCCATGTCAATGTGCTTGTAAGTAGTGTCAGTGTGCTTGTAAGTAAGTGTCATGTGCGAGCAAGTGACATTTCAGCATTTTCATATGCAAGCCTGCCAGAAGGGAAAATGTTTAAAATGTACGATAGGGGAGACTCACTTAGTGAATCTCCGACCAAGCCTTGTCGCACTCTTTGCAACCAAGCCTTTTCTTGCATCTGACAATTTCAATCCTTGCTTTAATGATGTTTTCAACTATTTGCTTTCTCTTTCCTGTTTTATAAAACCATTTTCTCTAAAAATGGAAAGGAAGGTCACAACATACACTCGAGATAGACCACAATTTTTAGATTTAGCACGGCTGGCTTGCTAACTGGATAGAGCAAGTGCCACACAATCGTTTGACCCGCATTCGAAAAGCTACGATTGTGACAAGTGGTATCAGAGCCTAGTGTGCACCGTGATAAGTAAGACGCAAACATGTCCACAACAAAGCAAATGGACAAGGCTAATGTGGACCGATTGGTAGAGTTGGAAGAACAAATGCTTTACCTAGTAGAAATTCTTGATTCTGTCCGTTTCTTGAAAACACGCCTGCAAGAAAGTTCTAAGAAAATCGACATGATCGATGCGATAACTGGTCGCCTCGACGGATTACCCATAACAAAATTGTTGACAAGAGTCGACACATTAGAAGAAAAAGTCACAAGAACTGACAACCACGAGCGTGCGGAAAGTTCGACGGACTCTGTTGCCCATATCGAAGAACGCGTTGGCGAGTTAGATAACTCTCAAAGGATGATAATGGAAATGATAAACGGCATGTCGAAAGATTTCTAAGCTGCCCTCGACGTCGTCAGAAACGAGATCGTAGACGTGAATGGGAAAGTGAATTTCACGATCCAAGCGATGGCCAACCCGACTCCAACTGGGGGAGCAATCCAGGTCAACAAAGTTAAGATATGTGAACCGAAGCCCTTCTGTGGGGCATGCGATGCCAAGGCCTTGGAGAACTTCATATTTGACATGGAACAGTACTTCAAGGCAACCAACACCATCAAAGAAGAAGAAAGAGTGACACTAACAACCATGCATCTAACTGAAGATGCAAAGTTATGGTGGAGGTCCCGGTATGTTGACATCAAGGAGGGACGATGCTCTATAGATAATTGGGAGGATCTAAAAAAAGAACTTTGCTCGCAATTCTTCCCTGAAAATGTGGAAATTTTTGCTCGACGAAAACTGCGAGATTTGAAACACACTGAAAGCATTCGAAAGTGCGTGAAGCAATTTGTAGGATTAATGTTGGAAATACGCGATATGTCCGAGAAAGACAAAGTTTTCTGTTTTTTCGAGGGCTTAAACCATGGGCCAGAACTAAGTTGTATGAACAAAGAGTACAAGACCTCCCCTCTGCCTATGGTGCCGTCGAACTGTTTGATCTATCTAGTGACTCCCAAGAAGGGAGATGCCAACAAGGTTCCTCATCTGGAGGAAACAAGGTCAATCATTCCAACTCCTCCAAAACGGTAGGGGGAGACAAATGACCTAATGGGGATCGTAGACCTTTCTCGGAGAGTTCAGGAAACACGTGGCGAGGGCCTAATCAACAAAATTTGAATAGTCCTCTCTTGTATTGCTATATATGTAAAGGTTCACACTTGGGAAAAGAATGTCCAAACCGAACAACTTTCAATGCCTTCCAAGCTACCCTAATAGTAGATTCAGAAGACAGGGCAAATGAAGCAGAAAATGAGGTCACTCACACTAAAGAAGGTGACAGCTCCAGACTGGGGGTCCTAAAGTTTCTATCATCCCTCCAAAAGAAGGTGAGAGAGACGAATGGACCCATAGAAAGGGACTTAATGTATGTGGATACCTGGATCAATAAGAAGCCAACAAAGAGTACCATGGTCGATTTCGGTGCCACCCACAACTTTATGACTGAGAATGAAGCAAATCGACTAAACCTGCGCTGGGAGAAAGATACAGGAAAGATGAAAGCCGTAAACTCGATCGACCCTTCCTATTATGGGAGTTGCAAAACGAGCCATAATAAAGTTGGGAGAATGGAGCGGACCTGCTGATTTTGTGATAGTAAAAATGGATGACTTTGATGTCATGTTAGGTATGGAGTTCTTACTTGAACACCAAGTAATACTGATGCCCCTTGCTAAGTGTTTGGTGATCAAGGGTTCTAGCCCCACCATTATACAGACCGACGTTCGCCAGCCAAATGGATTAAAGATGATTTCGGCCCTTCAGCTGAAGAAGGGTCTTGCACATGCCGAACCCACATTCATTGCCATTTCACTTGACTTGGAGACGATTCCCAAAGAAATTCAGGGAGTCCTGGAAAAGTATTGTGATGTTATATCAGATAGTCTGCCAAAAACCCTACCACCAAGAAGAATGATTGACCATGAGATAGAATTGATACCGGGGGCCAAACCACCCACAAAGAACGCTTATCGGATGGCACCTCCAGAGCTAGCAGAACTTCGAAAACAACTTGATGAATTGTTGAAAGCAGGATTCATCAGGCCGGCCAAAGCTTAATATGGAGCCCCAGTTCTTTTCCAAAAGAAGAAAGACAGAAGCTTACAACTGTGTATAGACTATCGGGCACTAAACACGCTCACAATTCGCAACAAATACCCTCTTCCTATAATTCCAAACTTGTTCGACCGCTTACATGGTGCCAAGTACTTCTCAAAATTGGATCTACGATCGAGATATTATCAGGTGAGAATTGCTGAAGGAGACGAGTCAAAAACCACGTGTGTCACAAGGTATAGGGCATTTGAGTTCCTAGTAATGCCTTTCGGACTTACCAATGCTTCTGCAACCTTCTACACACTGATGAACAAAGTCTTTCACGAATACCTCAACAAATTTGTCGTAGTCTACTTGGACGACATAGTGGTCTACAACCCTACAATGGAAGAACACAAAAGGCACCTACAAATGGTTTTCCAAAAGCTAAAGGAAAACCAACTGTACATCAAACGAGAGAAATGCTCCTTCGCGCAACAGAAAATAAATTTTCTTGGCCACGTGATAGAATGCGGAGGGTTCGGTGTGGAAGATGGAAAGATTGAGGAGATACGTGATTGAAAAACGTCAGTATCTGTTACAAAATTGCGTTCTTTTCTTGGTCTAACAAATTAGTATAGGAAATTTGTGGACGGATTCTAAAAAAGAGCAAGGCCACTAACTAAATTGCTAAAAAAAGACAACAAATGGAAGCAGACTCCCGAGTGTCAAACTGCCTTCGATGGTCTGAAACAAGCCATGATCGAAGGGCTGGTCCTCGAAATAGCAGACGTGACGATACCTTTTGAGGTAGAGACTGATGCATCTTATTTTTCATTAGGGGTGTCCTCCTTCAAAACGGTCACCCTATTACGTATGAAAGTTGCAAGTTGAATGTCGCGGAGAGAAGATACATTGTCTCTGAAAAGGAGATGCTTGCTGTGGTTCATTGCTTGAGAGCCTGGAGGCAATATTTGTTGGGGTTCTCCTTCATGGTAAAAATACACAACAGTGCCACCTGTCACTTCTTTAATCAGCCAAAATTGACGTCGAAACAAGCAAGATGGGAGGAATTTCTAGCTAAGTTCAATTTTTCGTTCGAGCACAAGAAATGATAAGTAATCAAGCAATTGATGCTCTGAGTCGAAAAAGACAACATGCGGCCTTGTGCGTGTTGACTCACCTTCAGCCAAGTAAAGTTGATGGATCGATTCACGATGCCTTAAAGACATTCCTACAGAAAGACCCTTCTGCTCAGATTGTCATGAATTTAGCTAAAATTGGTAAGACAAGACAGTTCTTGGTGGAAGGAGATCTGCTAGTGACCAAAGGAAATCGATTGTATGTTCCTAGAGCAGAAGACCTTAGAAAGAAGCTGTTACAGGAATGTCATGACACATTGTGGACCGGCCATCCGGGTTGGCAAAGAACCTATGCCTTGTTGAAAAAAGGCTACTTCTAGCCAAACATGCGAGATGATGTGATGCAATATACTAAGACTTGTCTGATCTGCCAACAAGACAAGGTTGAAAAAGCAAAAATTTTAGGACTTCTTGAACCTCTACCAGTTCCAACCAAACCTTGGAAAAGTGTATCCCTAGACTTCATCACCCATCTGCCTAAGGTAGGGGACAACGAACAATCTTAGTTATCATCGATTGCTTCTCGAAGCATGCCACCTTCATCCCTACACCCAAGTTATGTTCTGCACAATTGGCAGCTCACTTATTCTTTAGACATGTAGTAAAGCTGTGGGGAATCCCATCAAATGTCATTAGCGATAGAGACACCAGATTTTCAGGGACATTTTAGACAGAGTTGTTTTCTTTTATGGGGACAAATTTGAATATATAATCCAGTTACCATCCACAAACCGATGGTCAGACTGAGAGATTCAATTGTATGCTGGATGAATATCTTCGTCACTTTATTAATGCAAGACAGAGAAACTAGGTTAAGTTGTTAGATGTTGCTCAATTCTGTTTCAATGTCCAAGCAAGTTCGTCAACAGGAAAGAGCCCATTCGAAGTGGTAATTGGAAGACAACCGTTGTTACCCCATATAGTTGACCATCCTTATGCAGGGAAGAATCCTCAGAAGCAAAATTTCACCAGAAAGTGGAAACAGTCGATAGAAATTGTTTGAGCATATTTGGAGAAAGCCTTAAAGCATATGAAGAAGTTGGCAGATAAGAAGCATCGCCCACTTGAGTTTCGTGTTGGAGACCAAGTCCTTGTTAAGTTACGACCAAAACATATTCGTTTTTGGGGCCGCAAAGATCAACGCCTTGTCAGAAAGTATGAGGGACCTGTAGATGTCCTGAAGAAAGTCGAAAATACCTCACACAAGTTGGCCTTACCCACGTGGATGAAGATCCATCATGTAGTTCACGTGAGTAACCTCAAGTCATATCACCTAGACCTGGAGGACAATATCTGCAATACTATCGTGCGGTCGGTCATCGACCTGAAGCAGCAGGATGTCAAAGAAGTGGAAGAGATCCTGGCTGAACGGACAAGGAAGCATCGAAATCCCACCAGGACAATTCAAGAATTCGTGGTCAAATGGAAAGACCTCCCAATGACGAGACAAGCGGGGAATGTGCTGAAAACTTAATAGAGTGGAAACACAAGATCGAGGAGTTCAAGCTTCTTTAGTCGACGGGGACATCAACGTTTTAAGTGGGGGTATCAGTCATGCTTGTCCAGGGTGCTTGTATCTATGGTCGCATGCCCACAACATCCTTAACCCGCCCTTTATGTTTATGTTTTCCTTAGGTAGCATGTTATTTTCATTGTCTGTTGTTATGCTTTTCTTTTCATGTCAGCGTGCTTGTGAGTAAGTGTCATAGCATTTTCATATGCAAGCCTGCCAGAAGGAAAAATGTTTAAAATATACTATAGGGGAGACCCACTCGGTGAATCCCTGACCAAGCCTTGTCGCACTCTTTGCAATCAAACATTTTCTTGTAACTGACAGTTTCCAATGCTTGCTTTAATGATGTTTTCAACTATTTGCTTTCTCACTCCCGTTTTATAAAACCATTTTCTCTAAAATCGGAAAGAGAGGTCACATCATACACCCGAGATAGACCACAATTTTTAGATTTAGCATGGCTGACTTGCTAGCTGGGTAGAGCAAGTGCCGCACAATCGTTTGACACGCATTCGAAAAGCTACGATTGTGACCCATAACACTTGTACATTTAGCAAATTTTAGCAAGTGTAATTAAGTTAAAGTTCACCTAAGTTACATCCTCGTTGCTTTGTTAAAGGGGCATTGCGGGTGGGGGTGTTACAAAAATAGAGCATACATTTTTTTATTTTAGAAAAAAAAAAAAAACTTTCATATATTCTCAACTTCTCCTTCATATCCTCATTCAGCTCTAAATTTCGAAAGTTAATCTCATCTCTCAAATTTCTTCATCATTCTCACATTTGTCTTCATCAAAATAAAATAAAGTCCTTATTTTAAATTAAATTCTAAAAATAAACCCTACACTGAATTAAAAGAAAATTTGAAATATATAAGGGATGACTTACAATTTTGTTTTTCTTGATAATACTTTTCTCGGGATGCTGAGGAAAAAAATGTAGGGAAGAAAATACAAATACACATAAAAAACTACGAAATAAAAAACAAAAACAAAAGAAAGAATAAGAGGCACAATACATTCATAAACAAATATAAATCAAAATTTAAAAATTTAAAAATTCCTAAAAAAAATAAATGTTGAATGTTATGTAAAAGTGGGTGAATTGAAGTAAATATTGGAGGACTAACATTTTTTTTGTTTGTAACATATTTTTCTATGGATGCCGAGAAAAATGTCGGAAAGAAAATACATACAATAATGCAAAAAAAAAAAAAAAAACTATAAAATAAAAAACAAAACAAAACAAAGTAAGAACAAAGTGTTCACAAACAAATATAAATCAAAATAAAGGAATACTGAAAATTTCTATAAATTTAATGTAGAAGAGAGGAAGATTATGATCTCTTTATATAGAAAGATATTTTACAATCGTATTCTTTGCAAAGAGTTGTTTTCTAAAAAAGTATCATTTGTGAAAAGAGAGAATGTTATAATTAACTAAGGATATAATGAGAATATGTTTAAAAATCAAGGCCAAAATAGTAAAGTTAAAATTCTTTCCCATCTGCCCTTTTAATATAGCATAGATACTTGAGGAACATATCTTATATTTAATAATATGCATCTTATACACATTTATCTCACAATATATAGTTTTAATACAAATCTTATCCATATTAGTTTTAATATATAGATATAATACAAATCCTATTCATATTAATTTAATACTTGAGTCTCACTCAATATTAATGCTCTATTATTTATAAAGTATAAATATAAATATAATTCAAATTAAGTTTATATTAAATTGTACTCATACATTATACGTATCATATACAATGTATCCCTCTAAATAACTTGAACACCTCAACGTAAACCTTGTGTAATCCATTATAAGCTAACAGAGAGACTTGGTGGACCTATAGTTATAAGTTGTAATGGTACAAGATAAATTAATTATATTGTTTAATTAAATTAATAAACATTTAGTTGTTGGATTTTATGTTTTAAAACTCGTAGATAGTAAATAAAAATAATTGATTGTCATGAATAAAGTGTTATTGAGGTTGTTTCAATAAAAGTTATTGATTATCTTGTATAAGTTAGTGGAGAACAAAAATAGGATGATTAATGTTGAAGATACACCCTAAAGAGTGTATATAATATATTATGGTGATACTATGGATATATACAACACACCTTGTATTTGATACAAATGCAGTGTTGGTATAGGTGGCATGCGGTTATTATTATTATTATTATTTAGAAGAAAAATTTTAAGAAAATGATTTAAAATGACAAAATTGGTAAAAATATTTTAAAAAATTGAGATTGTATTGACAAAATTGAAGGGATATTGATGGAAGGTGGATAGGGTTTTTGGTAATGAAAAACTTGTATTGAACAACTCATGGAAGATGGATTGTGTGTTTGTTGTATTGTAACAAGATGGTAACAAAGTGTGTTGTTTGCATTTAGTTGGGATTGTAAGGAAAATGCTTTTATTATTTTTGCTTTTTATTGAATCACACATGGGCATTTGTTTTTCATGGTTAAAGACAAAGTTGAAGTAGTGTGGGATTTGTGGGAGTGGACCCCTCTAATTATTAAAAATAAAATAATAATAAAAATAAAGTGACAATTTAACCAATGAATGAGAGTATGGGAGGAGTGTTGATTAACACGTGGAAGCAGAAGGATGGGCGAAATTAAATTTTAGTGTACAAAATTGTGAGAAATATGATTATGGAAATTAAATTTGAGTCCATCGTATATTACCACAAAATATATATATAGAGCTCAAAACTAAAGGGACCATTTATTTAAATATTGTATTTTGTAAACTTATTGGTGAAGTAGGGTAATCTTCAAAATATCCTCGTCAATAGGAGAGAGAAAATAGAAAAAAAAAAAAAAAAAAGAAAGAAAGAAGAGCGATGGTTTTAGTTAATTTTATTAATTTTAATTTTTAGTTAGTTTTAAATTTTAGTCTATTTAGGATTATAGATTTTTTTTGTTTATGTATTTTTAAATTTTTTTTTAAAAGAAAAACTATTTTAAATGACAAAATTACTTAAAATATCATCGATAGAGTAATTGAAGTTTACTCTGTCTATCAATCTATCATTAATAGATTCTAAAATTATTTTATATTTGTAAATTCTTTTAGTTCATTATGCTATATTAGAAAACAACACTTATTAGTCTTGTTGTTGTTATTGTTATTATTGTTAACAACAAAACATATAAATTCATATCAATTTACATCATTATGTTCTGCTGACAAAATTTTATATCAATTTGTTAATAGTTTGGTTACGTCAAAGATTCATCGTGAATGAAATAGTTGTAATAATCAAGGTTTGAAATATGAATGTCCACAAAAATATCAAAGCCTTCGTTTTACAGACATTTTGATAAAAATATCGATAAAATATGAACTGCTAATTTCAATTGATCTTTCTCAAATGATTAAAAACAAACTCAAAGAAATATTAAAATTAGTAAATAAAAATGTTGCTTTTTATTTTTGTGTTTTTGAAATATCGTTTTGCATTCTATGTCAATATCAAACTTATACAAACTTAGAAATATCGATAAGTCGATCGACATTACTAGAGTAATAATCTACCCCACATTTAACACACATATTCTAATATGATTCCTGCCAACAAACTATGTAATGTAATCTTATGATTAATGTAATTTGATTAATGCAAAACAACAATGATGAGATATATCATAGTATGCACTAAACCCTTTTCCAATGTAAAATCATTCCGAGAAGAAATTTGAAATTGTTTTTTAAGATAAATTTCAAAAGTAATCAAAATTAACTTTTTTAATAAAAAAATCAAGTTCAAAATGACAAAAAGTCAGATCATCACCACGTCATCTAGTGGTTGTGAATTTAAAAATGCAATAACGTCTCTTATGTTCACAATTTCTGAAAATAAAATCTAAAAATTAAAAGAATGACAATTTATTGCTTTCGAAAATAGACTATTTCAATTGTTGTTTTTAGAAATTATTTTTAGAAATATGCATATTAAACGAGTTTTAATTATTTTATTTATTTTTGAAAACATATAAACGAAAATGAATCACGACCTTAAGCAGTTCTATAAAAAAAAAAAGAAAATAATTATATAAATAAAGGCAAAAAATAAATTATACATGTATATATAAAAAAAGAGAAAATAACTATATAAAATGGTTCAGATTAACTCCTTTTTCTCTCTCCTATGAACGAAAGTTCTAACCCTCGCCCTTAGAGAGAGAAAAAAAAAGAAAGAGAACGAAGGGAAAATTAGATGAATATTGTTGTTTGAAATTTTATTTAGAAAAATAATGGTGTTTGCAAAATAATTACAGAATTAGT
>JBBPDJ010010965.1:0-30337 GCA_037974625.1 Cucumis cinereus | reverse complement strand
ATGAACAATAGAGAAGATAGGAAACACATGTAATATACCATTTCACGCCCTTGAAGAAGTCGTTAGGGTTCGGACCAATCCGAAACTTGTTATAGAAATGGACACATGAGGCTCGACGAATAAATGCTTCGAAGCGATGCCTGAAATTGGGTCCCTAAATTCGAAGCAGATATATGCAACGAACGACGCAGATCTACACAACGAACGACGCAGATCTCCACAACGAACGACACAGATCTACGCAGCGGGAGTAGCTCTTCGCAGCAGACGATGGAGTACGAGTGTTGGACGACGAATCTCTTTGTGCTAGACGAGGATCTGAACGACGGAGCTCTTCACGACCTTAACCTGGACCAACCCCGACTATGTACACCCGTATGTTGTAGTGGGGAGAATCCGACACTCCCAATGTCTTTGTCGTAGTGGAGTCATGTCAACAATAACAACATCGATATCTAAGTCGTGGTGGGATTAGTACCAACAACGTCTTTTCCATGGTGGAGATAACTCAACACGCACGACAGCGATACTACGTTATAGTTGGCGAGCATCTATAACATCTTTGTCGTAGTGGGATAAACCCAGCACCAATGACAACGAAATCTATGTTGCAATGGGCCGACATCAGCAACGTTTTTGCCGTAGTGGAGCAATCTCAACACTCACGACAGCGCTATCTATGTTGTAACGGAGCCACCGCTCACAACATCTTTGCCATTGTGGGGCAAAACTAGCACTCATGACAGCGAAATACTTTGGTGTGCACACTTAGTATACTAGTTTCAGACTCAGTCATGGATACACCTGCTCGTACTGAAATTCTCATAAATCACTGAAATAATTCTTAAACACCTTTGGCTTATGTATTCATTAGAAAATACTCATGAAACTTAGATCCTTCGAATCATATTGGAATTTCTTTTAGAAATACTAAAACATGCTTAAATCATACTTTACTGAAATCTCGTAAAACGTGAAAATATCTTTGGCCTTTAAACATATCAACTCATGCTTCATAGCATATGTAAAATGATAAATCATGTATCCAATAGTTATATAACCATTTTGGCATGAAGAAATCATAAACATTCAATACACTTTGCTTCAGAAGTTTACCTCATAAAACATGTAAACTCGGAAGCATTAAAAAGAAATTCATACTATTCATACTTTAAAATCATATTTTAAAATTATAAGTCACTCACAAACTTGATGGGACATTCTCAGTTCATAAATTTCTCCGATCGTCAAATTCCCTGAAAATTGTCCAAAATCGACGGATTAAATCGAGTCGGTAATAAAACTTGTCCTTAGGTTAAATTCCCTAAATTTTTTCTTAACATATCAAAGTCTCCTTAATTTCTCTAATTTTTCCTATAATTTGCTTCTTATTCAAGGGTAAAAACGACATAAAAGAACATACTAATCGGGTTAAGGAAAATGAAGCATTATGTTTTTAGGCTTTAATGACGGTCAAACAATGACAAACTTTCAATGACAGACATAATGACACTCAGCATTGAGAACATCATCTTCAACCTTTCGATTTTCCCCAATTTTTTCCCAATTTTTCGGCCACAACTCCGACGAGATTCGGACGATAAAATTTTCATTTTCTAGCCAAAATTTGACGTTCTAAGTATCACCAATCAATTACCCATAACTTGAACTACATTATATTAAGATTTGGCCATCCAATTTGCTCTCAATCCATGGGCTTTCATGCTGAAAATTTTGTTTCTCTGTTTTTTCACCGAGTTTTCTTTAATTTTCAAACATCGAATTCGTCATTTCCACCTGAAATTAAACAAATTAATTGTTACTAAATCCAAGAGGGATTTCTTATTGAGCTTACCATAAAATTTGAAGCTCCAATTTCAACTCTAACTTCTTTGATTTTTTAAAAAACTTCAATTGCTCAAAATTGTGAATTTACAGCGTCGATAATGAATTTTTTCATTTTTCTTGGTTTTCTCGGCCAAATTTCTTCAAATTGAGTTGTTCATCAGCTTCCTCTATCTTTTCTACACAATTTAAACACAAATTGCACTCAATTTGGTCAAGAATTGAGCTCAATTTTATCACTTTTCCTCACTGTGTTCATGTCAATTTTGCCCATAAAAGTTCCTTTCTCTCTCTCGAGTGGGTTCTCCTTTTCCTTCAATTTCTTTCTTCTTTCCTTCCAAAATGACCGACTACCAATTCATTTAAAAACAAAACTTACGTAACATCCTTTCAATTGGAGAATCGAAAAAGAAATGTATAAAAAAAAAAAAACAATTTCCTTTCTCTTATTCTTATCCTTTCGTGTTAACTATCCAAAATTTCCTTTTCTATTTTTTTTTAAATAAGTGATAATTACAAATTGACTTTAAACATAATAATAATAATAATAACAATAATAATAATAATTAATTTCATAATCATTTTCCTTTTCACTTTTTTTTTTTCATTTTCTTTTCTTTTTGCAAAATTACCAAATCACCCTTTTGCCATTTTTTTAAAACAAAACTACTAAAAATCCCTTTCCAAAATTACTAAAATATTCTTCAATTATTTTATTATTATTTAACAACAAACAACTTGAAATACAAAAGTCAGGAATTACACTGCAGTTGAGGTGTGCAAGCCACGTGTTTACAAATTCCATTTGTCGTTCACCCTAGCTGCCAATCTTATAAGATCGTGTCGTCGTCTGGCGGTAGCGTATCGTTGTGTGTTGTCGGCCATCGAGTCCCCGTTCATATAGATTTTTGCCGAAATTTCTCTTTTGTAGATTTGGGTAATGATTTCATGATTTTAGTGTAAACTTGTTGGATTCCTTCAAATTTTCGTAACAACCATTAAGCCTAGACTTAAAACTAACAATACCCATCATGTTTAGGTATTAGAATTGAGTTTTTGGAAGAATTTTACTGTCGAGCCAGCAAGGAGTGAACTCTTGGGGCGTTTGGCAACATATTGGATAAGATTCAAAACTTTATGAAGTGGGTCTTGACTACCCATTTAATTTTGGTGCTAATATTGAACTACTCATTGTTTTGAATGCTAGAATTCAAAATTTGAAGGCCGTTAGAGCACTGTCCATTGGAGTTAAGGTTCTTTTGCTAAGTTCTTGGTAAGCTTTTGGTCATTTTTATTGAGTTTTATTTGAATTTGTTTAATATCCATTTAGTTTTGGCATGAAGTTGATGTTACCCATATTGGTATATATGAAAGATTGGAGACTTGGAGAACTCTAAAGCATTGATCAACACGTTAAAAGTTGTTTTGGACAAGTTTGGATAAGTTCTTAAGTTAGTGATCCATTAGATTGATATTGAGATTGTCAATGGATCTAAATCTCTAAACTATTGATATTGCGTATAAGAGCATATTGAAATGAGAGACCCAATAAGTTTAACTTAAGTTTGGGTATTCATTGTAATAAGATTTTAGATTTGAAGTTCAAAGGATTGAAAGTGGAATTTAGACTAATTTAAGACATTTGAGAATGGTCGAATTAAATCTATGAAATGAGGAATTAGGGTCATTGGAAGCATAAAGTAGCTTGAGTTCATCCTATCAAATGTATTGAGCATGGTTGAGTCATTTTAACAAATGGACAACTTATCGTTCAGGTCGAACCAATTGAGGTTATCTTATAATCCTGGGGGATCAAGTTAATGACTGTGAGTTGTTATTTTTAAGCAATTTCATTATAATCTGCTATGATTGTGAAAAATTTCCTAGTATGATTGTTTTATAAACCATGTGTTAGGAATGTTTTCGATTATGATATCCAGTTTCCAAGAACTCTTATACTTCAAAAAAGTAGTTGAATAAACTTATTATATATGACAACTGGTTTCAAAATACACTTTGATATGCTATAAAACTTGGATATTTTGAATGGAATGTTATTCTTAAAGTATGTGGTAGCGGCTAAGAAATAAAAGTGATTTTATAAAAATGTGTTTCTTACCATGTTTAGCTTTTAAACATGAATTATGTGATTTTTAAGAAATAAAGTTGGTGATTTACCTATAAGATACGTGAATGTGTTTTGGTAGCGCCACCTACAGTTGTCAGGGGATTCTGGAGTTGAAAGAGATCGTGACCACAGATCTTAGAACTTGAACCTAGGTGAGTATGTGGATACGGATTGTGAATTTAGCTTCGGGCCTAGATTAACCATTTGATGGTAGCTTTATGTTCACATAAGAGTGGTGACTCAGTGATGTGAATATTGGGATAAGGTGCAATTGTTGTAGATACTGAATATGCGTGAGCTCAGTTTGGCTACATGTTTCCTTGTTTATATAGATTATGTGTGAGCTATTCTCGACCGTATATCTAGTGTATTCTATCGTGGTAGATCGATATGTGATACAAGTTTGATCGTGAATATGCGTGAGCTCGTTTTGGCTGCATGCTTCCTTTTATCACGTGTGAGCTATTCTCGATTGTATATTCAGTGTATCCTGCCATAGTAGACGTGGATATGGTATGGGGTAGATGGTAAGTATGTGTGAGCTGATTGTTGATTCCCCATATCTAGCTGGTTGTTGACATGGAACATACGTGAGCTATACTCAGCCACATATTTGCAATAGCTTTTGGTGTTGATTTGGATATCAATAAGTTGTTGCATTTGTCAATAAGTTTTTCTAAATTATTTTATAAATTGCGATAATGTAATTTGAGTTACGACTTTGATATCAAAGTATGTTTAAACGTTTTCTTATTGAAGCATGTTTTACAAGATTTACTTTTATAAACTTGCCACTCACTGAGCTTTAGCTAACGTAGAGTTAGCAGCTGTAGTCTTAGCCTTGAAGATCTGAAAAAACTATTTGTTCTGAGAGAATTCCCGCATCTTTACTGATCACAAGAATTTGGAATGTATCTTTGATCATAAGGAGCTGAATATGAGACAGAGAAGATGTCTCGAGTTGATCAAAGATTACGATTGTTCTTTAAAGCAAATGTTGTAGCAGAGGCATAGTAGAAAGTCTAGACTATTGAAGGAGGTCTTGTGTGGTATGAGAGTGGAATTTCTGAATGAGTTGTGGAATTCAAGAGAAGCCATAGCAGTTGAAAGATCTGGAAGCTTGTTTGCTCAATTTAGGTTCAATCTTCATTGACAGTTCATATTGTGAAAAGACAGGCATGGGATAATATTTACAGAATTTGTTTTAGAAGTCTCAGTAGAATAACAGAGCAGAGTTTGAACTGAGAGCTCATGGCGCAATTGTGAAACAAGGAAGACTATGTGTTTCAAATATAAAGGAACTTAAGGATGATTTATTAGAGGAATCTCACAGTTCTGCGTATGCTATGCACCCAGGTAGCACCAAGATGTATAGAACTCTGAAGAAAACATACTGGTGGCGTGAAATGAAGACAGAAGTTGCTCAATACGTTGATAGATGTCTGATCTGTCAACAAGTCAAACCGGTACGTCAAAGGCCAGGAGGACTTCTGATTCCACTCTTGATACCTTAATGTAAATGGGAGCATATTAGCATGGATTTCTTATTTGGATTACCCCGTACTTCTTGTGAGTACAATGGCACGTGGGTGATTATTGATAGACTCACAAATATAGCATGATTTATACCGATCAGAGCGACATTTATGCTAGATCAGCTAGATAAGTTCTATGTCGACAGAATTGTGAGCCAGTATGGAGTTCCAGTATCCATTGTGTCAGATAGAGATTCGAGGTTTACATCTAAGTTCTTGCCCAGTTTACAGAAAGCAATGGGAACCAAGTTACGATTCAGTACAGCTTTTCATCCTCAGATAGATGGGCAGTCAGAGAGGACTATTCAGACACTCGAGGATATGTTGAGGGCATGTGTTCTACAATTCAGAGGTAATTGGGACACTCACCTATCACTGATGGAGTTTGCTTATAATAAAAGCTATCATTTTAGCCTTGGAATGATGCCATATGAAGGAATGTATGGTAAACCTCGTAGAACTCCAATGTGCTTGAACGAGGTAGGCGAACGGAAATTGTTTGGCCCTGTGTTAGTCCAGATTACGACAGATAATGTAAATATAATCAGAGAAAATCTTAAGACTGGTCAAGATAGACAGAAAAGCTATGCTGATATACGACAAAAGGATTTAGAGTTTGAGGTCGGAGATAGAGTATTTCTGAAATTATCACCATGGAAAGGCGTCCTTCATTTTGGACGGAAAGGTAAGCTGAGTCCTAGGTATATTGAACCCTACCAGATCACGGGAAGAGTAGGACCAATAGTCTATCAACTTGAATTACCTACAGAATTTGCGAGAATACATGATGTTTTTCATGTATTTATGTTGAGGAAATATGTTCAGGATCCTTCACATGTGTTGCCAGAGCAACCAGTTGAACTAAGGAAAAATTTGTCTTACGAGGAAGAACAGATCAAGATCCTGGACAAGAAAGAGCAAGTATTGAGGAACAAGACAATTCCGCTCGTGAAAGTCCTTTGGACACATCATGGAGTGGAAGAAGCGACGTGGGAAACAGAAGATCAGATAAGAAACAAGTACTCATTTTTGTTTGAGTAAAGATTTTTGAATTTCGAGGACGATTTCTAAAAGGGGGTGATAGTTGTAATTCTGGATTTTTTTTATTTAAGATGTTTGTTGTAAATAAATATAAATAAAATAATGGATTTGTATTTTAGTAATTTTTCAAAATGGTATTTTAGTAATTTTGTTAAAGAAATGGAAAAAGGGTAATTTGGTAATTTTGTTTTTTTTAAAAAAAGAAAATTTGGGTTTTAACAGGTGTGCCGAGAAGGATAAAAAGGGAAAAAATGAAATCCTTTAATTTTCATCAAAATCTCTTCCAATTGGACGGAATTTCAGTGAAAAATCCTTATTAAGCAACATATGGTAATTTTGGAAGGAAAGAAGAAATAAAATTGGAGGAAAAAGGGAGAAGAAACCCGCAAGATAGAAAGAAAATTTTTTGGGCAATTGAAGTTTGAAAATAGTGGAGAAAAGGAAGAAATTTGAGTTCAATTGTCAACCAATTTAGAAAAAATTTGTGTCTAAATTGTTCAGAAAAGAGAGAGGAAGCTAAAGAAGAAGTTGATTTGAAGTAATTTGGCTGAAAAATCAAGAAAAACGGTGAAAAACACCGTCAGGTAGCTGAAAAAATAGTGAAGAAAAAATAGTCCAGAAATTTGAGTAATGGAAGTGCTTAGAGGCTATATTAGAGCTTCAGATTTTGAGGTAAGCTAATTTAGAAAATCATTGATAGTTTTGTAACAGGAATTTGATTAATTATAATCGTAAAAGGAGAATTTGAAGTTTAAATTTTATTGTTCAAGCTCGCCGGAAAACAGAGGATGTAAAGTTTCAGAGCAAAATCCGAGAGATTCAAAGGAATTTGACGGATAAAAAATGTAATGTAGTTTAAAATATGGGTAATTGATTGGTAATAGTTAGAACGACCAATTTTGGATAGAAAAAGAGAATTTTTTTTATCGTCTGAGTGTCGTCGGAGTTGTGGTCGGAAAACTGGAAAAAAAATTGGGGCAAAATTGAAGGTTGAAGATGAAGTGTAATTTTTTACTGTCATTAAATGTCCGTCATGAAAAGTTTGTCACTGTTTGTCCGTCATAGAATTTCAAAAGAAAGAATTCATAATTACCTTAGCTCGATTAATATGTAATTTTTTAAATGCCCATTTTACCCTTGTTTTAGAAGCCAAATAAGGGAAAAATTAAGAAATTAATGGAAATTCAAATTTAATGCGTCGGTTTTGAATAATTTTGCAGGAGAATTAACTATCGAAAAAATTTATAAACCAAGGACGGCCCCACAAATTTGAAAGTGATTTATTATTTAATAATTTTTATATTATTATTTTTTTAGTAAAATAATATCGAGATGACACGTTTTACGAGAAATCGTGTTAAATTCAGAAAAATTCAGAAAAATGATATTCTTCATAATTTTAAGCATACTTTCTTATAGTAAATTATTTGATTCAGATTCATGCATTATGTGGCATTTTCGAGTATTTGAATATTATATTATTATTTTTACACGTTTTACAAGGCAAGTGTCAAATTGAAATTTTAGCATGTTTATGAAAACTTTGGCCCTAATTATGTTTATTGAGTATATTTTATTGATTTCTATGCATTATTATTCATGTTTGACTACAATGAAAGTGGAGACGGTTAACACCTTTTACGAGATTTTAGTAAAATTTGAGATTTCATGATTGACCATGTTTTAAGAGATTCTTAGCATGTTTTTAGTATTATGATGTTCATGATAATTTTAACGAACTATTTGAGATGATTTACATGATTTATATACGCTTTACGAAATATTTTTATATAGAGCATGTGTATCCATGATTAAGTCCGTGGCTACTATACTAGGTGTGCAAACTAGGGTATGCGTTGTCATGAGTGCTGGGTTCGCCCTACCATGGCAAAGACGTTGTGGACGGCGGCTCCGCTACTTCGTAGTTATGCGTTGTCATGGTGTTTAGATTACTCCACCATGGCAAAGACGTTGCAGGTGTTGGGCTCACTGTAATCTAGTTTTGTTGTCGTTAATCCTGGATTCACCCCACTACGACAAAGACGTTATAGATGCTCGTTCCACTATAACATAGGATACCGTTGTGTATTGAGCTAGCTCTACCACGGCGAAAACGCTGTTGGTTCTGATCCCACCACTGCGTAGTTATAGCTGTCGTTAGTGTTGAGATTACTCCACTATGGCAAAAACATTTTCCCCACTACTGCGTAGTTTAGTTGATAAACATCATTTTATCATGTTTTCAGAAACAGTGTTTCCTGAAAGAGTTTCCATGATATAATGAAAGTTTACAGACATATTAATTACTGAGTTTATGATATGATGAGATTTTCTAGCATGATATCTACGTATTTTAAATATGTTGTTTATTAAACATTACTTATGATTTCCAAGTCATGATATCCATATATTTTAAATATGTTGTTTATTAAACATTACTTATTGGGCATTAGCTCTATCCATCAAAATGTTTTCTCACTTTCAGGTAGAGATCATGATCCTCAAACCTGATCTACAGCTGGCTGTCTGCTATACAAAGATTTTTGTTTTGTTGTACGTTTAGACTCTGATCATGAATATTGTTTTGGGTTTGTAAAATGTTTAGACAGTGAGCTAGGTGTATAAGACAATTATGGGTTTTCACTATTTGTAGTTGTGTTTTAGTTTTTCGCTGCATATGATAGTTCCGCTGCTCTGTTATATTTGTTTATGATGAGTAGATAGTCAGTGATTAGATGGTCAGTGAGAATCGTTAAGGTAGAAACGAGACTTACTGGCTTCACGTCGTCTTCTAGACTAAGAGTAGAGAGTTTTGGAGAGGGTGTGACAACCTTGATACACGCACAAATTGAAAATTTTTTTTGAAATTATGAATAAAGATAAATTTAATTTGATAACAATATGCATAAAACAATGAAAACAAATATTTAATTACATTTGAATCACTAGAAAAAATTTCAATAAATTGAAAATTAGTTAGGTAAAATAAAATTTTGGGGAGAGAAATCAAGAACAACGTCTTTGCCATGGTGGGGCGAACCCAGTACTCATGACAGCTAAATACTCTAGTGTGCACACTTAATATACAAGCCTCAGGGCTCAGTCATAAATTAACATAGTATACAAGCCTCAGGGCTCAGTCATGAATTAACATGCTTGTACTAAAATTCTCATAAATCACTAAAATAGTTTATAAATACTTTTGTCCGAAGTATTCATTAAGAAATACTGATGAAACTTGGTCATTCAAATCATACGGAAATATTGTATAAAGAATTTCATTTAGAAATTCTAAAACATGCTTAAATCATACTTTACTGAAATTTCGTAAAACGTGAAAATATCTTTGACCTTGAAACACATCAAATCATGCTTACTAGCATATGTAAAATCATAAATCATGCATCAAATCATTTATGTATAACACATTTTTAGCATGACAGATCATAAACATTCAATACATTTTGCTTAAGAAGTTTCTCTCGTAAAACGTATAAACTCGAGAATGCTTTAAAGAAATTCAAACCATACATGCTTTGAAATCATAATTTAAAATTAATAGCCACTCACAAACTTGATGAAATGTTCTCGATTCGTAAATTCCTCCGATCGTAAAATTCTCTAAATATTGTCGAAAATCGATGGATTAAACCGAGCTGATAACTAAACCCGTTCTAAGGTTAAATTCCATAAATACCCCATAATTTGCTCCCTAATCAAGGATAAAATGGGCATTTAAAATAATATAGTAATCTGGTTAAGGAAAATGAAGCATTCTGTCTTTAGGCTTTAATGACAGGCAAATAAGGAGAGTAGGCTTTAAAGACAGACTTTTAATGACAGATAACCTAGAACATCATCTTCAACTTTGAATTTTCCCCCAATTTTGCCAAGTTTTTCGTCACAACTTCGGCGACACTCTTGCGATAAAATTCTCTTTTTCTAGCCAAAATTGGGCGTTATAACTATTACCATTCAATTACCCATAACGTAAACTACAATAGCTCAAGATTTGGCAATCCAATTTGCTCTCAATTCACGAGAATTCAAGCTGAAAATATTGTTGCTCTGTTTTTCGGTGAGTTTTCCAACAAATTTAAAACTTCAAATTCGTCACTTCAAGCTGAAATTAATCAAATTAATTGTTACTAAATCAAAGAGAGACTTCTTATTGAGCTTACCACCAAATTTGAAGCACCAATTTCAACTTTAACCCCTTCAATTTCTTCAAAAACTTCAATTGCTCAAAACTGTAAGTTTTCAGCGCCAACGAGTTTCTTCTTCTATTTTCTTGGCCAAATTTAATCAAATTGAGCTATCCATCAGCTTCCTCTCTCTTTTCTACACAATTTTGACTCAAATTTCACTCAACTTGATTAAGAGTTGAGCTCAATTTCAGCACTTTTTATCACTGTATTAAAACCCCTCGTCCCATAATTTTTCTTCTTCTTCCTCTCGGTTTCCCTTCTTTTTTTCTTCAAATTTCTTGTTCTTCTCTTCAATTTGGCTGACTACAGTGATAAATAAAGATATCTTCGCCGTTTCCATCTTCTAATTAAGTGAATTGAGGTAGAAAGTTGTTTTTAAAAAAATTACACTTCCCCTTTTCTCCTTATCCACGGTGCTCACTTCAAAAAATATGTCTATTTTCTTTCTTTTTTTATTTAAAAGATTAATATCACTTTAAAAAAGTAATAATTTAAAAATCATTTCCTTTTCCTTGTTCTATTTCTTTTCTTTTTTCTTTTTCTTTCTTTTCTTTTCTTTTCTTTTCTTTTTTTAAACAAAATTACCAAATTACCCTTCTCCCAATTCTTTAAGAAAATTACTAAAATATCCTTCCACTATTTAATTAATATTTTTACAACAAACAACTCAAAATACAAACCTCGTCTAATACCACTAAAATAACATACTTGGAAAATTAGAGGTACTTCTTTTCATGTTCAGCCAGAAACATGATTACGTATTCAAGATTTAGAAATTCATTTCGATTCACATCTTGGAATGACCTCGAAATAGGTTCATCATGAATGACTCTTCTAGATTTTTCTCAACTAAATTGGTCTAGCATCGTGGTGTAAATTAGTCAAATGCCATTAGTTCTTTTACTCTTATCTACAACTAGGAAGTGGCAAGTCCCACCTTCCTGCACTTGAACATCTCATAACCTTAAAACATTTATTTACCATCTCCAACTAGCTTGTTGCACTTGTAGAACCAGCCATCTTTGCAAATGTTGTCGCTCCCAAAGCCTTTATAAGTTCAAGGTCTTAAGTTCTTTTTAGGATTAACTTGCATAACTCTCATACAACTAGCAATGTCTTGAGCCAAACAAGACATCATCTGCTCAACAAGGTTCATCCCAGCATAAGGGTGGCTAGTTTCAACTTCAAATTCGTGAGCCCCACGTCTAAAACAACCAAGAGCATCACTAGTTTCCTTAACGAGTTCCTTGAGTCGTCTGCTATGACGATACATATTTCAATGCAACTTACTAAGGGAATTCTAACTCATGTAAACTCTCTAATGCATACGCTCTTGATTTTAAAATATCATGCTCATGACCCTTAGGTTTCCCAAAATCCTGCTCTGATACAAAATTGTCACACCGCGATCCAAATTACTCCTCTAACCTCGATCGAGGCATTGAAGTGCTTTTTAAAGTTTTTTTTTTCGAATTAAGAAACTACAAACAAAGCCTTATAAAATTTCTATAAAAATTCGACAACATCTTCTATGAAATAACGGACTAATCAAACTTGAAAAGAGGAGAAAACTTGCACTTCTATGCTTTCCAAACTCATAATGACATCAAGTGAGTCTCATCAACACTCATCAAGATAATCCTTAATCCCAAATAGAGTTTACATGCAATTTTAAAAGTATTTACAAAAATAATTTATAGCTAACAACAGTTTTCTCAAAAGTGCTTTTGAACATAACTGATACCACAACTAAACTATCCTCCAGATGAACTGTAGAGTATATACATAAAAAGCCAAAAAATCCTCGATGATAGGTGAAATGCTCAATGGTACCTGAAATGTGTACGCTACCTGTGTGGTAAAAACATTTGAAAACTTGAGCTAACGCCCAATTAGTGGCAAATTTTACAAATGATATTATAGAACATGTATTCAATAAAAAGATAAGAAAAGACGATTTAATAGCCCTAAGAAAACATGATTTAAGCCTTTGAAATGCTTAACGTAAGGTAGTCATAAGCATATTTATATCTTTTCAAATCTATACATATTCAGATCTATACATATTCAGATCAATTCCAAAGTCCAGGAAAAATATGCGATCAAGAATAGCTCACGTATGTTCCATATCAACAAATAAACATACGGCCATATTAAGCTCACACATACTTATCATCCGCCTCGTACCATATCTCATTACACTACGATAGAACCACTGAATATATGGGCGAGAAAAGCTTACACATGATTAAGTGGAAACATTCGGCCAAACTGAGCTCAAACAAATTCATGGTAAAATCGTATCACATCTCGGCCAACCACGATAGAATACACTAGATATATGACCAAGAATAGCTCACACATGATCCATATGAAAATAGAACATGCGGCCAAATTGAGCTCACGTATATTCATTATCTACATAATGGTAACCATATCCCAATACACATCATCTCCGTCACCGCTCCAATGTGCACACAAAACTACCCTCTAAGGGTCAATCTAATCCCGAAGCCAAATCCACAAACTAAATCCACATCCGCACCTAGGTTCAGGTTCCCGAATCTTTTGTCATGAACTTTTTTAACTCAAAAGTCCCCTGACAACCATAGGTGGTGCTAGAAAATCGTATTCATGTAGCCTAAAGGTTATCACCAACCTTTCTCATAAAAACTGTGTAACTCAAGTTTAAAAATCAAAAGTGATCATAAACACATTTCATGAGATAGTTTTTGTTTCAATCATTAGTTGTCAAAACCATACTTTATAGACCACATTTAATCCTTCAAATCCACATAACATGTATTCAATTACAATTTAAATAATATTTCACATTTCTAATCCTCTTGTATAAACAATAGTTATTCATGATAATTCTTTTTCGTAATACATCTGTTCTCAAGAAAGTTAATTTAGTTTTGAACCTTTGAAATCAAAGCTTTGAAACCAATCAATGAAAATCATCATAAAATAATGAGAGACCCAATAAGTTTAACTTAAGTTTGGGTATTCATTGTAATAAGAATTTAGATTTGAAGTTCAAGGGATTGAAAGTGGAATTTTAGACTAATTTAAGACATCTAAGAATGGTTCGATTTAAATCTAGGAAGTGGGGAATTAGGGTCATTGGAAGCATAAACTAGCTTGAGTTGATCCTATGAAATGCATTGAGCATGGTTGACTCATTTTAACATATGGAATAACTTATTGTCCAGGTCGAACCAATTGGGGTTTTCTTATAATCCTGGGGGATCAAGTTAATGACTGTGAATGATTTATTTTTAAGCAATTTCATTATAATATGCTATGATTATGAAAAATTTCCTAGTATGAATGTTTTATGAACCATGTGTTATGAATGTTTTCGATTATGATATCCAGTTTTCATGAACTCTTGTATTTCAAAAAAGTGGTTGAAAAAACTTATTATATATGATAACTTGTTTCAAAATACACTTTGATTTGTTATAGAACTTGGATAGTTTGAATGGAATGTTATTCTTAAAGTCTGTCTTAATGGCTAAGAATTGAAAGTGATTTTATGAAAACATGTTTCTTACCAGGTGAGCTTTTAAACATGAATTATGTGGTTTTTAAGAAATAAAGTTGGTGATTTACCCATAAGCTACGTGAATATGTTTCCGTAGCGCCACCTACGGTTGTCAGGGGATTCTGGAGTTGAAAGAGACCGTGACCAGAGATCGAAGAACTTGAATCTAGGTGACGATGTGCATACAAATTGTGGATTTAGCTACGGGCCTAGATTAACTCTTAGAGGGTAGCTTTATGTGCACATAGGAGTGGTGACTGGGATGATGTGAATATTGGGATAAGGTGCCATTATTGCGGATACTGAATATGTGTGAGCTCCGTTTGGCTGCATGTTTCCTTGTTGATATGGATCATGTGTGACCTATTCTCGATCCTATATCCAGTGTATTCTATCGTCATAGACCGACATGTGATAAAAGGTTTGATCGTGAATATGCGTGTGTAAACTCTTAATATAGGCTTCGTACCTTTACTGGCGTCTTCAAACCTTTCTATATTGGTCTCGTAGCTTCTCCATCCCCCTTTTCTAGTAGTGGGAAACTATGAACTCTGACTTATGAAATTACCTTGATTCAACTTATTCGTACTATTCATTCACTTTATCTTCATCTCAACTCATCTTTTACCGTGGGTTCCTCAATCTGTGCCTGAACTTCCTTCTATGAATGGGCCTCGTCCGGTCTAACTTCCCCTTTCAGTTAATCATGAAACATAGAATGAGACCTCTTTACCTTAATTTCTTGATCTTAAGCACTCAGTTTGGCCGCATGCTTCCCTTGGATCATGTGTGAACTTTTCTCAGCTGTATATTCAGTGTATCCTGCCATAGTAGATGTTGTATGGTATGGGGTAGATGGTAAGTATGTGTGAGCTGATTATTGATTCCCCATATCTAGCTTGTTGTTGACATGGAATATATGTGAGCTATATGATAAAGCAATCCTAATCCTCAATTTAAAGATCCAAGCTAATATGTAACAAGAACCTTTGAAACTAAGAAACTAACACCTCATTATACTAATTGATATCAACCATGAGAAAGTTAGTATTAGATTACCTCTTAGATCCAAGATCTAGAAGAAAGATTTAGATATCTTGTCCGAAATTGAGTCACTCCACAATAAAACTTGATCAAGGTTAGATTGTATCACAAGAATTGCAATTTATAAGGAAAAAATCTCAATATGAGATTTCAAATTTCATTCATCAAAGTCTAATTCAAAATACAAGAGTTGGAGGCATTATATAGCCTTGGAGAGATTCTAGCTTATTTTATGTAAATACCAAAATGTCAAATAAAACATTAACTAAGCTTTCCATCTTCCAACTACTATCTTCCAACCACCATCTATAATTCTAACCTATTAATTGCAACCACCCTAATTAATACAAATGGAATTACATTAAAAATGTGGTGTTAACTAATTCATGAAATCTCCAAAGTGTTGGGTTCATGCTTGCTTAATGTCTACCCCATAGTCTACTTCAACCGAGAAAACATTGACATTCAATATTCCAAATGGTCCTTCGTCTCTTGCATTACCATGTAGCACATGAAATTGAGGATGAACCGACCCTATCCATTCTTGTACGTGAAGAATGAATGATTGTTGAATCTTTGCTGCCTTAGATCTGGTAATTGGTCCCTCTGGAATGTGTGGAACACCATGATTCTTATCATCTTCCCCCTCTTCAAAAGGATTCGTCCTCGAATCAATAAATTCATCACCTACATCAAAAGGACTCAAGTCAGCAACATTGAAAGTAGAACTTACTGAAAATTCTCCTAGAAGGTCAATCTTGTATGCATTGTTGTTAATTTTTTCGAGAACTTGAAAAAGACCATCGCCTCTTGGATGTAACTTTGTTTTCCTTTGAGATGGAAATCGCTCATTGCAAAAATGTACCCAAACCCAATCACCCGATTTGAAAATCAGTTATCGTCTTCCTTTGTTAATTCTGGAAGCTACTTTGGAGTTATTTTTTTTCAATCCTCTCTTTCACCTCCTTGTGCAATGTCTTGATCAACTCTACCTTATTAGTAGCTGCATCACTTACAAACACATTAGAAGGAATAGGCAGCAAATCAAAAGTTGTAAGTGGGTTAAACCCATAAACAACTTCAAAAGGAGAACAATGAGTTGTACTATGAATTGCTCTATTATATGCAAATTCAAAAAACTGTAAAGAATCCTCCCAAGACTTAATGTTCTTAGAAATAATGGACTGAAGTAAAGCACCCAAAGTTCTATTAACAACTTTGGTATGCCCATCAGTTTGAGGATGACAAGTAGTTGAAAATAACAACTTCGTTCTTAACTTCCCCCACAACACTTTCCAAAAATGGCTCAAAAACTTTACATCCCTATCACTAACAATAGTTCTAGGAATTTCATGCAACCTTACAACCTCTCTAAAGAACAAGTCAGCCACATGCTTAGCATCAGAAGTTTTGTTACATGCTATAAAATGTGTCATTTTATTAAATCTATCCACAACAACAAAAATACTATCCTTACCCTTTTTAGTCCTTGGCAAACTAAGAACGAAGTCCATAGAGATGTTAGTCAAAGGTTCATTGGGAACATTCAAGGGAGTATACAATCCATTTGGTTGTGATCTAGATTTAGCCTCTTTGCATTTAAAACATTGACTACAAACCTTATGCACATCATGTTTCATTTTAGGCAAAAGGAAATGTTCATGTAACTTGTCATAGGTTTTATGAATTCCAAAATGCCCCATTAATACATCCCCATGAGCTTCTTTAACAAGCAATTCTCATACAGAGCACTTAGGAACACAAAGCTTACTTTTCTTGAACAAAAAATCATGAAACACATAATAATCATAAAGAGCTTTTCCATCAACACAAGACAAATAAATCATTCCAAAATCAGTGTCATCTCTATATAACTCCTTCACATGCTCAAATTCAAGAATTTTTGCACTAAGAGAAGTGAAGAGATTGTACCTTCTCGACAAAGCATCGGCTACGACATTGTCTTTACCTTGCTTATATTTGATTACATAGGAAAATGTTTCAATGAACTCAATCCACTTTGCATGCCTATGATTCAGTTTGCTTTAGCCCTTAAGGTTCTTTATGCTTTCATGATCAATGTGAATCACAAATTTTCTTGGCCATAGGTAGTGTTGCCATGCCTGCAAGGCACGAACTTGAGCAAACAATTCTTTAACATAAGTAGGGTAGTTCCAACTTGCTCCTTTTAGTTTTTCACTAAAATACATTAAAGGCTTCCCGTATTGCATCAAAACAGCACATATGTCCAACCCACTTGCATCACACTCAATTTCAAATGTTTTTTCCTTAAGTTTATTGAAGGCTTTTTCTTGCATTTCTCCCCATTCAAAGACAACATGTTTTTTCACTAAATCATTCAATGGTGCAGCTATAGTACTAAAGTCCTTTATGAATCTTCTATAGAAACTAGCTAGACCATGAAAACTCCTAACCTCGCTTGCATTTTTTGTTTTGAATTTAGTTTTGAAAGCAGTTTTCCATTCATCCCCTTCATGCATTCTAATTTGACGATATCCAGATTTCAAATCAATCTTCGTAAAGAAACATGATCCATGCAATTCATAAAGCATATCATTTAGCCTAGGAATAGGATGACGATACTTTACAGTGATTTTGTTGATGGCCCTACAGTCCACAAACATGCGACAAGTTCCATCCTTCTTTGGCAGCAATAAAATCGGTACAGAACATGGACTCAAGCTTTCGCGAACATACCCCTTTTTCATGAGCTCTTCCACTTACCT
Source organism: Cucumis cinereus (assembly GCA_037974625.1). NCBI lineage: Eukaryota > Viridiplantae > Streptophyta > Magnoliopsida > Cucurbitales > Cucurbitaceae > Cucumis > Cucumis cinereus. Next base: position 12,239 of record JBBPDJ010010965.1, on the reverse strand, counting down.
CTGAATTTCTTTTATCTCAGTTGGATTGGCTCTATAGGCTTGCCTATATGGAATTGTAGCCCCGAGAATGAAGTCTATTTTGTGCTCAATACCTCTAATAGGTGTTAATCCCTTAGGAGCTTCATGTTGAAAGACGTCTTCAAATTCCTGCAAAAGAGATTGAAAAACACTAGGCGAAGATAACCTGTTAACATTAGAGGCCAAATACCATTCCTTATACATAAGTACAAAGATTGGTTTTTGGGAAAACATTGCCCTCCTCACTTCTCTCACTTTTGCCAAACAACTCACTTTACTTCCTTTTTTTTCAATTTGCTTTTCAATTTTTACTCCACTCTTTTTTTCTTGTTGATTTTTCTCTGATTGTTCATTCACCTCTTTCTTTTCTCTCAATTCTTTTTCTTCAAATTCTTTCCTTTTTCTCTCTAACTTTAATTAATCAGAAAATACATCCTTTGAACATAAAGTTACAAGAGTTGTTTTTCTTCCATCTTTTGTAAAAGAATACCTAATCAAGTACCCATCATACAAGACCTTCCTATCAAATTGCCAAGGTCGGCCAAGTAATATATCTCCAGCATGCATGAATAACACATCACATAGGACCTCATCTTTATACTTTCCCAAGGTAAAAGAGATCAAAGCTTAAGAAACTACCTTCATTGTTCCACTATCATTGAGCCATTGAAACTTTTAAGGCTTAGGATGATGTTGAGTTTGAATTTGCAATTGTTTGATAAAAAATGTACTTACGACATTCGTGCAGCTTCCATTGTCAATAACAAGACTACAAGGCATCCCATTAACTAAACACCTTGAGTGGAAAAGATTATCTCTTTGGTCTTCAACTTCATTTTCCTTAACTTGAGCACTAAGAAGCCTCCTTGTAACAAGTGTCAACTTACTCCCATCTTCTAGTTCCTCTTCACTTTCGTCAATTGCTTCTTCAATTAGCTCATCTTTCTCACTTTCTTCTCCATCAGTGACAACTTCTCCATTTCTAATAATCATGGTTCTCTTGTTTTGACAATCACGAGCAATATGTCCAATCCCTTGTCATTTTCAACATTTTATGTTTCTATTCTTTTCTCGACCTTCCTTGGAGCCATCCTATTTTTCTTTACCTTTGGAGCTCTCGACCTTGTCCTTTTTGTCAAACTCAACCCTTCATTTAGGTTTGAAATCAACCTTTCCACTATTTGAATTCTTTTGTCAAGTAGTAGTAGAAAAAGAAGTAGATTTAGAAGAAGCATACCTCTTTAAGTGCATCTTCTCCCAAGCTAATTGCCCTTCAATTTTGATAGCGAGGTGTAACAATTCTTTCATATCAAAGTAAGTTTGCCTATCCACTTGATTGACCAATTCTCGATTCATTCCTCCAAGGAATCTTGCCATTGTATCCTCCTCATCTTCATCAATATTGGCTCTATTCATAAGGGTTTGCATTTCTTTGTAATAGTCATCCACGCTTTTGGATCCTTGTTGTAAAGAATAAAACTTTTGCTTGAGTTTTCGAATGTAGTGCTTAGGAATGTACCTCCTCCTCATTAGGGTTTTCAATTCATCCCAAGTTTCAATTGGCTATTCATAATTTCTTCTCCATTCAAGTTTCAAGGGTGTCCACCATACACTCGCATAATCCACAAATTCAGCTATATCAAACTTCGTTTTCCTTTCTTCACTAAAATTATGGCAATAAAAAACATGCTCGATTTTGCTCTCATATTGCAAATATTCCTCCGAATCCGTCGTCCCATGAAAGGTGGGAATTCCCTTTCAATTCTTCTTTGCAATAACATGTAACGCCCCGGATTTTCAACCTTAACCCGAAGTCGTTACTTAACTACAACCATTCAAATCAATTTTGAAAGATAAAAATAAAACAAAACAAATAACTTTTATTTAATCAAAATAAACATTAAAATGTTATCAAAATGATCAATCAACCAAAATAAATGAAAAAAAAAAACCTAGACGGGATCCCTAAAATAGTTTTCTAAACCAAAATAATTACGATAAGTAAAAATAGACAGTTTAACCGTAAAGAAAACAATGCCAAAATGTCGTATGCGATAGCAAAAAGGTCTTATGGTCCTTCCTGATATGGTCACTGGTTCTACTTGCCCCTCGCCGGTCAATTTTTACCTTTTCCGGAAATAAAACATAGAAAAGATGAGTATAATATAAACCCAGTAAGGAACCCACTACTGAGTCCACTGGGTGACCGTTAACTCCCCCTAATGACTTGTACTTTACGACACAAAGTCAGGTGGTTGAGTACAGACAAATATGTCGAAACAGATCGCCACACAGGCCTGTTAACCGACCATGTCAAAGCAAATCGCCACACAGGCTTGCCCTCAGAACGAAACGTCAGAACAATTCGCCACACAGGCTTGTTAACCGACCTTCAGGAAAAAATTAGCCACATAGGCTTGTAACTGGCCTTGTTAGAGCAAATTGCCACACAGGCTTGCTAGTTGACTCATCGTTCTAGAACGAATACGTCGGAATACCCGTAGTCTTATTATCCGACCTTTAGAAACAAATTCGCCACAAAGGCTTGTAACTGGCCTTGGAAGATTAAATCGCCACACAAACTTGCTAACTGACTCATCGTTCTCCCACCAAGTACAAAATTCATTAGATAAAGTTAACAGAAACCGTAATCAAATAAATCCAGTCCAAAACATTGTGATCACAATAACCAAACAATTCTCATGCAGAAGATAACAAAGGTAAGCAGTATGACAAATCATGCATAATCCATACAAAAATATAAACCATATAAAAACTCGAAGTCAACACCATAATGCAGGCACACTAACCATCTTCCAAACCTTATACGCCAAAGGTGTGGATTCGGTAGAAGTATTCCTTACCTTAAATTACAAAGATTTCCTTAATCGAACTAGCTTCCAATTGACCCTAAACACACAAGAACTTTAATTAATAATTTCTTCCCAAAAGAAATATAAATTATACCCCTTAACTAACCAATTCGAAACTCACCACTCAAAATTAAAACCAAGGCGATTGCACCACAAATAATCCCGATTGAATCTTCAAGTTGATCGTTCAACAATAAAGAAAATACCTAATTAATCCAAGAAAAAATCTTCAAATAAACTTCATTGGGTACTTTGAAACCCAAATTAAATTCCTCCTAAAACATACCAAACAACCCAAAACAAAAGCGGCGGCGGTGCTGGACAGTGACAGAAAGCGGCTTGGCTCGACGGCTCGACGACTCGACTCGGTGTTCAGATCTGGGCGTCGAACTCACTACGACCGGTGGCTCATGGCTCGGCTTGGCTACTGGGGGACGCTCGATTGAGGCGCAGCTGCACGCGGCTTGGGAAGGCGAACCTGACGCGAGGAAACTGACTCATGGGATGCCCGGTTGCAACTGACGCACAAAGGTGGCTTGAGGAGATCTGGACGATGCGGCTGGAGGAGGCGCGGCGTCGCAGATGGGAGGCACGGTGTCGCAGATGGGAGTGGAGCGAAACGGCTCGATTTGGGCGCAAAGATGCGGCGACTTCCGGCGAAAGGAAAAGAAATCTGCGGCTACTGACAATGATGGGCATGGCGATGGAGAGAGGAAGAGAGATGGGCGGCGACTAGGGTTTCAAAAGGGAGATGATGGAGATGGTGAAGATGGTGCATGCGACCCGAAGTGATTAAATAATAAAATAATAATTTTATTATTATTACTATTATTATTATTTTTTTCTCCTTTTCCTTTACCAAATTCCCACACTTTCCTCTTTCCTCATTAAATTTCTTTCTCTCTCTCCTCATTAAATTCTCTTTTCTTTTTCCAACTCAAATAAAACCAACACACAACAAAATTATAAAATTATTTCAACAATTAACTCCAAAATTTAAATCCAACATAACATCCCAAAATTAAAATTTACCAACAAACAAAAAGATAATTGACAATTAAAATTTCAAATTACCTTAAAAATTTGGGATGTTACAGTCTTTTCTCCTTAAGAAGCTTTCGTCCTCGAAAGCTCTAATCCTCGAACAACTTCGGGTATCGAACTCTCATGTCATCCTCCCGCTCCCACGTGGCTTCTTCCACTTGCTGATTCCGCCATAAAACGTTTACCAAGTGTTGCGCAACGTCTTCACTTCCCTTGCCAAAATTTCCACTGGTTTCTCCTCGTAGCTCAAATTCTCATTGAACTCCAGGGGATCATAATCGATGATATGCGACGGGTCAGCAACATACTTCCTCAACATCGAAACATGGAAAACGTCATGAACTGCACAGAAAGATGGTGGTAGCGCTAACCGGTACGCCACAGAACCAATTCTCTCTAGAATCTCAAAAAGTCCAATAAAGCGGGGACTCAACTTCCTCTTCTTTGCAAATCTCAAAACACCCTTCATAGGTGCCACCTTCAAGAACACCTTATCTCCCGCCTCGAATTCCAGATCTTTCCGTCTCACATGTGCATAACTTTTCTGTCTACTCTGAATTGTCTTTATGCGGGCTCTAATTTGCTGAATAGCTTCATTAGTAGACTGCACAAATTCAGGACCAACCAATCCCTGCTCACCAACCTCATCCCAGCACACAGGAGACCTACAAACACTTACCATACAAGGCTTCAAACGGCACCATGCCAATGGTAGCATGGTAACTGTGGTTGTAAGCGAACTCTATCAATTGAAGATAAGAATCCCAACTCCCAGAAAACTCTAGAGCATAAGCTCTCAGCATATCCTCCAGTGTCTGGTTCAAACGCTCAATTTGACCGTCAGTCTGTGGGTGAAAAGTTGTACTGAAATCCAACCGGGTACCCAAGGCATTCTAGAGACCTTTCAAGAAATTAGAGGTGAAACGGGCATCCCTGTCTGAAACAATCGACACAGGAACTCCGTGCAACCTTACCATCTGCTTCAAATACAACTGAGCCCACTTATTTCCTGAGTACGTAGACTTACCTGGAACAAAGTGTGCTGACTTGGTGAGTTTATCCAGAATAACCCAAATTAGAGTATGGCCCTTCAGGGTCTTAGGCAACCCTGTGATGAAATCCATCGATATGTTCTTCCACTTCCACTATAGAACTCCAAGAGGTTGTAGCAAACCCGTTGGCTTCTGTCTTGGTGCTTTCACCTGCTGACACACCAGACATTTGCTAACAAAGTCTACTACCTCTCTCTTCATATTAGGCCACCCGTAGAAACGCTTCAAGTCCAGGTACATTTGGTACCAGGATGCATAGTAAAAGGAGAAATATGAGCTTCAGAAAACAAGTCCCTCTTAACTTCGTTGTCAACTGGAACACATAAGCGTTTCTCAAACAGGAGACCATCATCAGAAGAAATAGAAAAACCCTCAGTTTGACCTGCCTCTGCTAGGTGGCGCTTCACACTCAGATACTGGTCACAACCTTGAGCCTCAATAATTCTTTGTCTCAACGTTGGTTGCACCGTCAAATGTGCCAACTGTGAGAATACCTTCCTCACTGCAACATCAATCTCGACTCGCTAAAAATCCTGGTGCAACTGAGTTTGCTTGGTAATAAGAACTGCTGAATGGGCTACCTTTCTGCTTCAGGCATCAGCTACCACGTTTGCCTTACCTGGATGGTATAAGATCTCACAATCATAGTCCTTCACCAACTCCAGCCACTTACGTTGCTTCATATTCAACTCTCTCTGAGTGAAGAAGTATTTGAGACTCTTGTGGTCGGTGAAGATCTGTGTCTTTTCCCCATACAGGTAGTGTCTCCAAACCTTTAGTGCAAAAACCACTACTGCTAACTGAAGATCATGGGTGGGATAATTCTGCTCATGAACTTTCAACTGACAAGACGCATACGCAACTACCTTTCGTGCTGCATCAACACACAACCCAACCCTTTCTTTGAGACATCACTATAAATCACAAAGCCTCCTGAACCATCCGGCATTGTCCGGACAGGCGTAGTGACGAGTTTCTGCTTCAGCTTCTGAAAACTACTCTCACAAGCCTTGCTCCACTCAAACGTAACTCCATTCCTAGTCAATTGAGTTAAAGGAGAAGCTATGCGGGAAAAGTCCTCCACAAAACGTCGGTAATAACCCGCTAAACCTAGAAAGTGACGAACCTCAGTAACAGTAGAAGGTCGAGGCCAACTGGTAACGGCTTCAATCTTGGCAGGATCCACTAAAACTCCTTCTCTAGATACGACATGACCAAGGAAAGATACGTGCCTTATCCAAAATTCACACTTGGAAACTTGGCATAAAGCTCATTCAATCTCAAAGTCTCCAAAATCTTTTTCAAATGCTCCTCATGTTCTACCTCTGTCTTGGAATAAACCAAGATATCATCAATAAACACAATCACAAAGGTGTCAAGGAAATCTTTGAACACCCTATTCATCAAGTCCATAAACACTGCAGGAGCATTGGTCAGCCCAAACGACATCACTATGAACTCATAATGTCCATATCTCGAACGGAAAGCAGTCTTGGGAATATCACTCTCCCTTATTCTCAACTGATGGTAGCCTGAACGAAGATCAATCTTCGAGAAAACTGTAGCTCCCTGTAACTGATCAAACAAATCATCAATTTTGGACAACGGATACTTGTTCTTGATCGTTACTTTATTCAGCTCTCTGTAATCAATGGAAAGACGCATAGACCCATCCTTCTTCTTGATAAACAAAACTGGTGCACCCCAAGGTGACACACTCGGTAGGATGAAACCCTTGTCAAGTAACTATTGCAACTGCAGTTTCAGCTCTTTCAACTCAGCTGGAGCCATTATGTATGGAGCTTTAGATATAGGCTTAGTACTCGGCTCAAGCTCAATAGCAAAATCCACATCTCTCTCAGGAGACAAACCTTGGAGGTCTTCAGAAAACACATCAGGGTAATCCCTCACCACAGGCTCAGATGACAAGGAAGCATCAACTTCCCTGGTGTCAACCACACTAGCCAAGATACTCCAAGTACCTTGATTTAACATCTTACTGGCTTTCATAGCCGAAATAACCTTGGGCAACACCACAGTTCCTACCCCTCTGAATTTAAAACTTGTCTCATCATGAGGGTTAAAGACCAGCTCCTTACTAGCACAATCTATACTAGCATGATTAGCAGCCAGCTAATCCATGCCTAGTATCACGTCAAAATCTCGCATATTCAGTACTAACAAGGTTACATCTAGCACACGAATTGCTATCTCTATCTGACAGGACTTAACTTTCTCTTTAGATAACATAATTTCTCTAGATGGAGTAGTCACAGACAAAACAAAATCAAGAGGTTCAACCTACAAATATGCATGCTCCACAAAGACTGAAGATATAAAAGAATTCGAGGACCAAGAATCAAAGAGAACCAAAGCATAATGCCCTAAGATTGGGAGTGCACCTGTCACCACCATGCCTGCCTTCTATGCCTCTTGTCAGTTGGTGGCAAAAACACGGCCTTGCTGCCTGTTTCCACCTCCCTGGGATGTGCTAGCTAACTGATTTATGGCGGCTGTTGAAGAATTATTAGGGCATTTGTCTGCTATGTGCCCTGGCTGCTTGCAAGCGAAGCAGACCTTAGCCAGCATCCGACATATACCCCAGTGCCTTTTCTCACACGTACGACAAGGATGTGTCTCTCTCACTGTAGCACCGGCCTCTGTAAACTGCTCTCGATAGTGAACTTGTGCTTCTTTGGTCCTCGGACTCATCCACGGAACTTCTACTGGCTTGCTCTCAACCTTTCTCTTATGCCTAGAGGAGGGTTCCTTCTTAGACGATTTCTTTGGGACTTCATCGTCTCGATCATTGGCATTAATTGCATGGCGCAGGGCTTCTGCCTGAGTGGAAGGGTTAAATGATCTGATAAAGCCTCGGATGTCCTTCCTCAGGCCTCTCACAAACCTCTATGCACGGGCCGCCTCAATTGCAACCAATTCTAGAGTAAAGCGGGACAACATGTCAAACTGCTGATCATAATCCTCCAATGACATTCGCCCTTGCTTCAGATCTAAGAATTCCTGACACTTAGCGTCTCGATGGTTAGCAAAGAAGAACTTCTCATAGAAACACGTCTTAAATTGTTTCCAAGTAATATCACGAGGATTTCCGCCCAATCTCCTCTCAACAAACTTCCACCAGACAATGGCCCAGTCCTTGAGCATAAACAATGCACATGGGATCTTCTGATTGTCTAGACAATTCATATTCTGCAGAGGGGTCTTTCAGTGACCCATCAAACGTTGCAGGATCATACTTTCGAAAATCTCTCAGGTGCTTTGCCTCTACCGACAGGCGATCCGATACTACTGGTGCAGCCTGATCAGGAACAGATGCAGTCGGGACAGGTGCGACCGGCTGAAACTGTGCCAAAGTTGCCGCCACGATCGTTACAATAGTTTGCCCCAACTGAGATGTTAAAGCAGTCAGATCGGCTTGTGTAACAGGTGTGGTGGGGTCCACAGCTGGCTCGGCAGGTTGACCTCGATCTGCTCCTCGTCCACCCCATCCACCTCTTCTAGCACCCCGACGCGGTGGCATTTCCTAAAACCATCACCACGTCATAAGAACGAGATCTATCCATGATCCATAAAATTTCTAGTTTTACAGGCAATAAATAAGCATAACTAAAAGCTTACTCAAGAAAACGTACCTGGCGAGAACAAGTGAACCCTAGTGACCATAGGGATCAAAACAATAAACTTACATCGTAAATAGTCTACAGAACCTAAAACTTAGGCCCTGATACCAACTGTAACGCTCCGAATTTTCAAGCTTAACCTGAAGTCGTTACTTAACTAAAACCATTAAAATCAATTTTGAAAGATAAAAATAAAACGAAATAAATAACTTTTATTTAATCAAAATAAACATTAAAAGCTTATCAAAACGATCAAACAACCAAAAACAAAGAAAAAAAAGTACCTAGACAGGATACCTAAAATAGTTTTCTAAACCAAAATAATTACGATAAGTAAAAATAGACAGTTTAACTGTAAAGAAAACAATGCAAAAATGTCGTATGCGGAAGCAAAATGGTCTTCTGATCCTTTCTGATATGGTCACTGGTTCTACTTGCCCCTCGCCGCTCCATTCTTATCTTTGCCTAAAATAAAACATAGAAAGGATGAGTATAAAATATACCCACTAAGGAACCCACTACTGACTCCACTGGGTGACCGTTAACTTCCCCTAATGACTTGTACTTTAAGACACACAGTCAGGTGGTTGAGTACAGAAAAATATGTCGGAATAGATCGCCGCACAGGCCTGTTAACCGACCCTGTCAAAGCAAATCGCCACACAGGCTTGCCCTCAGAACGAAACGTCAGAATAATTCACCACACAGGCTTGTTAACCGACCTTTAGTAACAAATTCGCCACACAGGCTTGTAACTGGCCTTGTCAGAGCAAATCGCCACACAAGCTTGCTAGCTGACTCATTATTCTAGAACAGATACGTCAGAACACCCGTAGGCTTATTATCCGACCTTCATTAACCAATTCGCCACACAGGCTTGTAACTGGCCTTGTTAGAGCAAATCACCACACAGGCTTGCTAACTGACTCATCGTTCTTCCACCAAGTATAAAATTCATTAGGTAAACTTAACAGAAACCCTAACCAAATAAATCCAGTCCAAAACATTGTGATCACAATAACCAAACAATTCTTATGCAGCAGATAACACAGGTAAGCAATATGACGAATCATGCATAATCCATACAAAAATATAATCCAAATAAATACCCGAAGTCAACACCATAATGCAGGCACACTAACCATCTTCCAAACCTTATACGCCAAAGGTGTGGATTCGGTAGAAGTATTCCTTACCTTAAATTACAGAGATTTTCTTAATCGAACTAGCCTCCAATTGACCCTAAACACACAAGAACTTTAATTAATAATTTCTTCCCAAAATAAATATTAATTCTACCCTTTAACTAACCAATTCCAAACTCACCACTCAAGATGAAAACCAAGGCGATTTCACCACAAATAACCCCGATTAAATCTTCAAATTTATCCTTCAACAATAAAGAAAACACCTAATTAATCGAAGGAAAAATCTTCAAATAAACTTCATTGGGTACTTTGAAACCTAAATTAAATTCCTCCTAAAACATACCAAACAACCCCAAACAGAAGCGGGGGCGGTGCTGGGCAGTGACAGAAACCGGCTCGACTCGATGGCTCGGCTCGACTCGGCACGACGTTCTGATCTGGGCGTCAGACTCACAACGACTGGCGGCTCGCGGCTCGGCTTAGCTGCTGGGGAACGCTCGAGTGAAGCTTAGGAAGGAGAACTTGACGCGAGGAATCCGGCTCGTGGGATGCCCGACTGCAACTGACGCACGGAGGCGGCTTGACGAGATCTAGACGATGTGGCTGGCAGAGGCGCAGCGTCGCGGATGGGAGGCATGGTGCGGTTGCTCAAGCTTTTTGGCACGTGGCTGCACGTGGAGCTAAACAGCTCGGTCTAGGCGGAGAGATGCGGTGGCTTCCGGCGAAAGGAAAAGAAATCTACAGCTGCTGGCAACGACGGGCGTGGCGATGGAGAGAGGAGGAGAGTGGGCGGGCTGGGGTTTCAAAAGGGAGAAGATGAAGATGGTGAAGATGGTGCACGCGGCCCGAAGTGATTAAATAATAAAATAATAATAATATTATTACTATTATAATTATTTTTTTCTCCTTTTCTTTTTCCAAATTCCCACACTTTCCTCTTTCCTCATTAAATTTCTTTCCCTCTCTCCTCATTAAATTCTCATTTCTTTTTCCAACTCAAATAAAACCAAAACACAACCAAATAATAAAATTATTTCAACAATTAACTCCAAAATTTAAATCCAACATAACATCCCAAAATTAAAATTTACCAACAAACAAAAAGATAATTGACAATTAAAATTTTAAATTACCTTAAAATTTTGGGATGTTACATAACATGCCCCTTTCCTATCTTCTACCTTGACCTAACACTCTCCTTCCCCTTTGATTTTGTCAGGCTCAAAGAGTTTCATTATCCTCATCTTCTTCATTTTCAACTCCTTCATTCATGACTTCCCTTTGGTGACGATTCTTTAAAGCTACCTCCATCCTATCTAATCGATCTATCAAGCCATCAATTACTTGAGTCAAACGAAAAATTGCTCCTCCTTGTGCTTCGATCCTCCTAGCTTCACTAATTTTCCCATCGTTTTCACTTCTTGATTCATAGTGAATAGAATAAAAGGACCTCACACAATCAACTCACTGTTTGTTCACTCAGGGACACCTCGTGTTTACACACAAATGGTAGGCTATTTAGGAAAGTAGTTGAATAATGATACTGGGTACGCTTATGCAATTCTTGAAATAGTGAGCTATTTAATACAAGCAAGACAAGATAATTATGAAAATAACAACAAAAAGAACAAGAAAGAAAAAAAAATAAAAGGTTTCGAAGAAGAAAATACAGTTTTCGGATGAAACTGGACACAGAAATGAAATTGCAAATAGAAAGACTTTAAGCAATGAACTTGACAAAATACCCTACTTAGAAATTAAAGCTAAGAGACTGATCTAAAATAATGATGAAGAATACAAAGACAAATTCGGCCATTTGCAAGGAGAAAAAAAACTGAAAGATAAGAAGGAAGTCTAAAGGTTCCAGATTTGAAAGTCTTCTATAATTAATTAGAGGAAGGTGAAAAGGCACTCAAATGATCATGCAATTGTCCTAGGGAATGATAGAACAATAGAAAGAGTCAATGTAATAACTCAATTATGCAGAATTGGCCTAAATATCAAGATTAATCACACAATTGTATGAATAATTGCAAAAACACAAATCCTCTTTTTTTCTTCCTTTTTTTTTTTGGTTCTTTCTTTTTTTTTTAGTTTTTTTTCTACTTCTCTTTTTTTGTTTTTGTTTTTAAATATGCGAAATGTAATAAGATGGAAATAAGATATGAAGAACAATTGGTCAAAAGACAAGAAATGATAAGTTGAAATTAAAACTAGAATTAAAATGTAACAAGAAAGAAAGATAGAATCTATTCTAGAGTAGGTCCAAAGATGCAACCTATGCTCTGATACCATTTGATAAGGCAATCATAATCCTCAATCTAAAGATCCAAGCTAATATGTTACAAGAACCTTCGAAACTAAGAAACTAACACCTCCTTATAGAAATTGAGATCAACCAAGAGAAAGTTAGAATTAGATTACCTCTTAGATCGAAGATCTAGAAGCAAGATTTAGAAATCT
>JBBPDJ010010955.1:0-30340 GCA_037974625.1 Cucumis cinereus | reverse complement strand
TATATAAAAATTGAAAATTTACAATTTTTACCACTTTTTTCTAAATAAAAAACATACACAGTTGATAATAATGAGTTTTTTTCAACAAATATACGTAGGCCAAAATTTCTCTAGTTCTATTTATTTTCTAGAGTATATCTATCATTTGTTTGGTACGGTTTTAATTGATTTTGCCAATAAAAAAGCCAGTTCGTTCAAATCATACTTCTTTTGATATTAGATGTAAGGATTTGACTTGTTCTTGGTATTTACGTGCATCAGTGTATAAGAAGAGTGACGTTTGAGTTATTCGTAAGTTTTCGAATAGCCACCAATGTGCAGTTGATATTGTAAAAGATGACCATAGACAAGCAACATCCTGGATGGTTGCTTAATGTACTAACCCTTCTTCAAAATGAATGACAAACTCCTATTTCGTCCACGTGATGCCATTACCTATATGAAACGACATCACGGTGTAAATGTAAGTTATGACAAGGCTTGGAGAGGTCGTGAAATTGCACTGAATTCTATTTGTGGTACTCACGAGTCATCGTATGCTCTTTTGTCATCATTCTCACATTCAATTATTGAGAAAAATCCACGTATTAATTTTTTTGTCAAATACGGAGTAACACAGTATAGTATAGTGAAGTACATTGTATTTGTGTTATTAGCAGATGTTGAATGCTAAGATATTTACAGTTCACTATATCTATTGCAGGAACATATACATCGGAAGAAGATGATAAAGAAGGGAGGTTTAAGTATTATTTTGTTGCCCTTGCTCCTTCTTTAGATGCTTGGACTTATTGTTTACCTATAATATCAGTTGACGGTGCATCTATAAAGAATAAATACCTGGGCATTCTATTGACTGCATGCACACTTGATGGTGATTCAAAGATTGTCCCTTTGGCGTTTGCTGTTGTTGACTTAGAGAATGGTGCATCATGGTCTTGGTTTTTTCGTAACCTAAAGGCTGCATTTGGGGAACCAAATGAGTTTGTTATTGTATCAGATGCTCATAAAAGTATAGCTAGTGGGTTTAGCTCGATGTATCATTAGCTGAGCATGGGTTATGTGCATTTCATTTGTTGAAAAATCTAAAGAAGAATCACAAGTCAACCCGATTGATGGGTCTTTTCATAGTTGTGCTAGAGCATATACTGTTATAGAGTATGAGTATCATATGAGGAAGTTGGATGACATTTCTCCAAGGATTAGGCATGAATAATTAAAGTGTCTTGGGAAACAAAGGTGGGCTAGTGCATTTTTTGAAAGGAAAAGATATTCATTAATGACAACCAATATATTAGAAAGCTTGAATTCATGGTTGAAAGAAGCTCGTGAATTACCTGTCATTGCTTTACTTGAACCGATTAGGAGTTTGATTCAAAAATAGTTTTATGAATGTCGTACTTATTGAAGTTTCCACCGTACACAACTCTCCACACATGCAAAGGGTATTATCAGAGAAGCATTGAAAGATAGTCGTGCAATGAATGTAAGTGATTATCTCTGTTGAGAAGTTGTATTTTTTATTCTTAAGATGATATTTTGACAATTAATATTTTTTCATACCTATTGATAGATTTATCCCATAAATCAGCACGAGTTTCAAGTTCATCACGAGACACAACAGTTCCTTGTGAACATTCTACATCGAATTGGCTACTTCAACGTTGAAACCTTGACTTGTTTCCATGCGCACAGGCGTGTATTGCACTATATTCAAGGAAGCTTAATCTTCATATGTACACACATAAATTCTACCATGTATCTAATTTGGCTCAATTATATCGAAAGGAAACACGTCCTGTTGGCAATGTAGAACAATTTATAAGTATGAACACCGTTGTTGAAGATTCAGTTCTTCCTCCTCAAGTCAAACGTCCTGTTGGGAGGCCTAAGAAAAAAAGAATTACTTCTTATTTAGAAAAGAAATCAACAGTTCGTTGTAGTAGTTGTGATAGGTTGAGGCAATATCGTAGGTCTTTTAAGGAACCTTTACGTCGTTGAGTTATTATGTTTTATGATCAACTACAGTGTATTCGATCACATGTAACGACAAGTAATAAATTTATTCGTCGAGTTCAACATGTAATTTATTATGAAATTGCACTCTCTTCAATGGAATTATAATGTACTTCATAAAAGCAAACAATGTGTGTAATTGTTTATCACTAATTACAATCACCTATTACAAGTTTTATATGTTCTTCCACATATATTGTCAAAGTCCATGGTTAATTCATAGACAGATAGGTGTATTAATACTGGATGAATTATATATCAAGTACACATTCTGTATCACATTGTATATAAACTTGATCATGATTACGTTTATTGTCGGAATGACGAATTATTTAATGAGTGTTTGGGGGAAATACTTTGTATATGAAAAAGTTGGTACAATACATCAATCTTTATAAAACAAACATTTATATCGACTTGATTGTTGAAGATAACATTCATATACTATGTTGAAGATAACATCCATATAACATCCATAAACAAACAATCAAACTATAGAGTTTAGGGTTTAGGGTTCAAGGTTTAGGGTTTAGGGTCCATTGATTGTTGAAGATAACATCCATATACTATGTATATGAAATGTAATGAGACAAATTAATATTGTAAAACTTTGAATTAATTGCAAAATTTTGTATTACTAAAGCAAGTTGGTCAATAATTTCATATATGTGTAAATATCGAGAAACACACATTTATTATATCAAGCTTTATATCAACTTGGAGACAATCCTGTTAATTTTGAAAGTTCACAATTAAGTAATTGAGGTTGTGAAGGAAATACTCTGTATATGAATTGTGACACAACATATCAATATTTTCAAGCTCCCAGATTTTTGTTGAACTATTTGCTGTGAAATCAAATTGATAAAAAACTTTATATGTCTCAAAATAACATTATCAGTAAAGTCAATAACCTCGGTAGGTCAATTGGCTTCTAGAAAACGAAACGAATGATTAAAACAGTCTAAACATCTACAACTTCATGAAGCAACTATTAAACCTTGTAGCCATTTACAACCAGTCTAGGCTTGGCTTAGATGCATATTAAAAGAGGGGAAATCTAGAGGGAAATTTTCATCAGTTTTTCTAGGAGTTCTTACATTCACTCTTGTCCATTACCTTCTATTACAAGTTGCACATTGACGTTCGTTTTAAGTTTGGCTTTCTTCACATTCACTCTTGTCCGTTGTTCTTCACTTTCAATGGACATTTCCACAAGTTCAGATTTAGTTGTGTTCAGCTAAAAATGTAATGGAAACAATCATTAGTTGTACAAAGAATTAGTGAGAATATTGACAGATTGCAAGTAAGATTGTTTCTTACATGTCTCATTCAGATGTAAAACCTCTTGTTTTGATATCAAATTTTTTTCAAGAAAGTGTAACTTGGCTAGTTTAATTCGATCATCATCCGTTTTTGTTGTGCTAACATTGAATATAACATTCAAGTATTGTCTATTAACCGATTTCAGGTTGTCAAAATACTTTTTTTTTTCAGAACACCCCCTTCTTTTATTTTTTCTTTTTCTATGGTTGGGATCTCTCCATAGTTCAGTCTTGTGATTAGTGCAAACTCACGTAAACCAAATTTTAAGACCATACCATCTATAAGAAAGTTTAGTTGGTTTACAGGTTTTGGTTTGCACAACATTTGGATAAGATGCAACAGACGCTGTGATTATTGGTTTACTATGGAAAAGTCCAAGAAATGGCCGAATATTTCTTTCCTAAATCTTTCAGTTAGTTGTTCTCCAAGATTTTCTTTTATTTTCTCTATTACACCACTACGTATCTGCAGATTGACTTTGAGCAGTTCATTTCTTCTAGACGAGGACATTAGATACAGACAGTCCTAACAAAGTATAACAGTATGTACTATATTAGAACACGAACACAAGTAAATACATACTAGATCAGTGTATATTGTATGAGAACACAAAACACTAACAAATACATAGAATAACAGTAGACAAGCAAAAACAATTACATATCACAAATATCAGGAAGGTTCAATTTTAATGTAGCTTTCAAAGTATGGAAACCATATATATTGTATGTGAAATCAAAAACAGTCAGGTCAAGTAATATAATTGTATATTATTTAAGCAAATGTTTAGTTACAGTTTAAATACTAAGGATTCACAGATACAAGTCTAAGTCATAGAGACACTTACACTTATACAAATCATAGAACACATGAATGTAAATGATATAATAGGAAGATTTATGAAATTTTAGTAATACAGCAAAACCGAATACTCTGTATTTTATTGTTCATACTAAAATAGTGTCATGATATCCAGATTCTATGTATTGTAATAATCTAACCTCTTTTGTCTCTTCTACTTTTGGAATATGTCCTCTTTTCGTTCTTGTATTCCTTTCCTTCTTATTATATGTCCTTCTTGATACCTATAAGTATGAAATTTACGTTAGTAGGTAGACATTTATAATATACACACATTTTGTTATTTCAAATTTTGAATGTCACCTTTTTTCCTTTCAGGCCTCTTTTCGTCTTTCGTTTCTCAATATTTGATGAATCTTCATTCAATGAGAATTCTTCTTCATCCGTGTTTGATGTTGATACTTCTTTATCTTCTGCTTCTTTATAGTCATCATCGTCTTCAATATTAGTTTCCTCTGCAGCAGATTTCTGTGGATGTGTACCATTCCTTTTAGTTACATGTTCACTATTACTTCTTATCAAATACACTGTATTTTAGAAATTATTACAATAATATGGTTATAAGACATCAAACCTTATATTGTTGCCTTAGTTCTCTATCTTCTTCTTCTTGTACTTCCTTGTTTATCTTCTGTCGTTTCCTCATAACCTGCAAGTATAGTTAGTGTATTCAATACATTATTTACATGATAGTAAATAATCATCAAGTTTAGCAAGGTCAAATATGTATTACCAAGCTTTTCATTCAAACTTTTTTTGGTTGATCACTTTGCTCTTTCATATCTTATTCTTTTCTTTTTTTCGTTGCACTTGCAGCATGGGCTGCTAGGGAAGTTCAAGTCATTATTTCTTTTTGTTGTCAAGATGTTGTTAGTTTTTTGTTTTTAGTGGTGTACATTTATAATTTAGATAGGTATACCTCCTCTTCGATTTCGATAATTGTTGGATTTCTGTTCGCGTTCTTTTTTTCCCCACTTACTCCAGCAGCTTTCAATCGTTCACTAACTCTTGTTCTTCCTTCAATCTTTTTTTTCATATCTTTAGGTCTTATCTATATTTATTAAAAAAAAACGTGGTTAAATATCTTATATTTAGGGTTGTTGAAGAAGCCTAAAATCTAAGAAAATCTAGGTTTTATTTATTCACCATTTTTTTCTAACTAATCCAGATATGGTTTCATTTTAAATTATGTTCCTATTGTTATTTCTGTTTGGTATTTTTTTTTCTACAATATCTCTAAATCAAAAAATTGTAAAAGTTGGGTTGAAAGGTCAACGGTCGAAGAGAGCAATGGATTTGGAGAAATAATTTGCATGCTTTTGTGTTGGGTACCTTAAATGTAGTACTTTCAAGAGAGCAGATTTGAACCTTTTGTTAAATCGAGATGAATACTGTTCATCTTCAGGTAAAACGCGTGTTAAAAGACGTATGGTCGAAGCTTTGTCGCAAACGTCAAAGTTTGTGGTGGACAACAATGGCTGAATGAAAGGCAAAAACTCTTTTTAGGAGATCACGACGACTGCTTTCAGTGGACAATCGGAGCAACGGAGTAATGAGGCATAGACGGAGCGTTTACCTTACAAATATTCAATGGACGTGAAGACGGAGGAAGTCAGATGAGGTGAAGAAGAAGTGTTATCGTTTTAGGAGATGAAGAGGTAAAGTCTGTTTAAACTATTTTTTCATTTTTGAATAAGCATTGAAAAACGTGAGATTTGAAAGATTGGAGAGAGATTCTGAAAAGAATTATATCACAATTAATGTGATTTGATGTTTACAAGGTATTTTAATATTTTTAATTATAATGTATTTGATATGATTGTGTTTAATGAGTTTTAGAATAGTTAAGGGTAGAGTTGCCATTTTTCAAATTTCGTTTTTTAATTTATTCTATTTGCTATTTATATAATTAAATTTTATTTTTGACATTTTCTCATATGATAATAAAAAATTTACGATTTATGGAATCGTCCTAGTTTATTTTGTATTCTCCAAATGTCCAAACCTACTTCTTCTTTGTACTGGTTTGGTTTTTAGATTTTTTTTTTTTTTTTTTGTCCACTCCTATTATTCAACCCCCCCAAAAGACCTTCTTCTCCAGCGTAACCCCTCGCCTCGTCTGCAACCAGCCACGCCACCGCTCGTCTCCTTCCGGCGCCGTCGCGAGGGTCTGCAGTCGGTAAGCGCCGTTTTCCCTATTTCTTTCTCTCAATAGGTTCCGTTCTGTCAGCTCCATCCGGTCGCTGCCGTTTCAGATCAGGTCCGCCGCTGGAGTCTGCGGCGTGCAAATTGTGTTGCCGTCAGAAGCCGCTGCCGGTTTCCGCAGTTTTGAATTTTGGGTAAGATTTAATGGTTTTGTTAGAATTTTTCTTGAATGGGTTTTAGATGCCTTATGAGTTGTGGCCTAATTTTACGTTGCTCACAGTATTTGAGCCTTCAAACGTTATCTTTTGTGGATGTTGTTGGATTTTGGATTGAAGAATTGGAGTGGTTTTGAATCAAACCACTATTGGATAAGTTGTGTTGGTGATTTTGGAATGATTGAATGTTGAGAATTTGACATAAAGGTTTAATTTGACTTTTGATTCCTGATTCAGTAGTTTGATTGAAGGTAGTAGAAACTATTGGAGGTTGGTTTACTTTTGTATATTAGGACTAATTTGAGGTAATCTTACTACTGATACTGCCCTTAAGTCAGACGACATAGACAGTATGATATGGATTGACTTTTTCTGATAGAGATAGAAAGGATTGATGTGTACATAATTTAAGAAGTTGTATGGTCATGATATTATTTGTATGTGGCTCGTTGTGTTTATATGTGTGGGACTCTGAATTATGTTGCAAGTTAGATATGTTAGTGATAATTGCCCTCCTACCCGTAGCTGTGTTCCCATCCGAGGTTTGTGTTCTTTCGGGTTCATTAGAGGATGTGTTACTTCGGGTTCACTAGAGGTTGTGTTCCTTTGGGTTCACTAGAGGTTGTGTTTCTCTGGGTTCACTAGAAGTTAGTATCCTTCGGGCTCACTAAAGGTTTGTGTTTCTTTAGGTTCACCAGATAGAGGTTTGTGTTTCCTTCAAGATTCACCTGATTTATGGATACATCTCACCTACGGTAGGGCATGTTTAATATTAATTGAGATAACCATCCATGATTTGTTGATGTATGCATGTCGCACTAGTATGATTGCATTTATTGGTCATAAATGCATAGCCTCATCCTTGTAGTGGTGTTACTGGGTATTTTATACTCATCCTTTATAGTGATATGTTTTTCAAGGGAAAAACGTACCGAAGGCATTGGACGAGGGATCTGTTGACAGTGCGATGAGACTAGAGATGCTTCCACTAAATTTCATGTGTTTGATTTGATGTTTTCATTAAGAACTGGTTAGTGTTGAAATTTGAGATTTAAAAGTTTCTAGGGATCCTGAATCAAATCTTGTTTTTGTTTTACTTAGAAATCATTCATTTTAGAAAATTATTGTTTTATTTCAAAGTGGTCAATTAGATTCGCTTCTAAAAATTTCATGTATAGTCTTTCTATAAAAGTAGCATGCACAGTAGTAACGACCCAAGTGGAGGTTTTCAAAAGTCAGATTGTTACACTTTCCAATTCTCCGAGGTTTTTCTTCTCCCTTTTCTCAGGTGGGAATCAAAACTATTTATCACAAGGTGCAATGAGGCACAATTTCTTCTAGGGCTTAAGCGCAAGATGCAAAAAAAAAAAAAAAAAAAAAAAGAAAGCGTGGTTTTTTTTTTCTTTTGTGAGGCACACTATATAAAAAAGTACTACATTAAGAAAAGAAAACATGGTTGAAGTGTAAATATGAAAAAACAAAGCACTGAACACAAGATTGCATTTATGCTTAGTAAATTTGATTTCTTGGTAAATAAAGAAGGAAAACCCCCAATTATTTTACATATTTAAAAATAATAATAAAAAGCCCAAGGCGTAGGGCTTTGAGTCTTGCCTTGGGGCTTCACGAAAGGCGTCCCTTATTCTGTGAGCCTTGCCTTTTCAAGGCAAGACGCCAGATCTATGCTTTGAGTCTAGGTGCGCGCCGGGAGGGCTTTTTAAAACAGTCCATGGGCCTGATCTCTTTGCTTCTAATTTTTTTCTTTCTCTGAACTGGCTTCTTGATTTGAACTCGCTTGACTTCTTTTCTCCTGATTTCCTGAGGATTTGCGTATTCTGTTTAACTCTGTGATTGAAACTTTATTGCTCATAATCCATTTGATAAATTCCCAAGAATCGATGGTCAGGTCTTGTGCAGGGCTTTCTGTTTTTCATATTTTCAAAACTTCATTCATCAGCTGAGTAAACAATTTTTTATGTATGTTGCCAGTGGAGTAACAAACTAGTTGTGCACAAAAATGCTGCCAAAACGGATGAAGATGGCCATTACAGATAACCCAAAGAAGCTTGCAAACTTGATTGATCTCGTAAACCTTCCTTCAACTCTCAGGGAGTTTGTGGGACAGTCCCAAATTTCTCGTCTTGGCTGTTTCAAGTGTGTGTGGTCATATATTAAAACCAACAACCTTCAGGTTCTTTTTCTGTCTATTTTTTTAAACTTTTTTATGGATTTTTTTAATCAGTTTTAGATGCATAGGATTATGCTGCTATTAACCTGACAGTGACCTCTCTTGTTTAATCAACCTTTAAAATATTTGGTCTAGATTCTACATTTTATGGAGAAAAGGAAAAGAACAATCAGATAGGAGAAAGAAAGATCATAAGTTTGAAGGCTCAGGATGAAAGAATAAATCTCCTGAAATGAAAGTTATGAGAAACTAATGGAGGATCAAGGTCCAAGACAAAGTACACTTAATAAAAGTTAAAACCATCTTCAGAGGTTACAAAGAGAGTCTGATAGATGTAGAACCCAAATAGAACTAGAATGATGTTGAAACGTGAAAGAGAATAGTTACAAGATAACTTTAAGCATTCAAGGTACTTGGAAGTTTTGAAGGTTGTCCCTGACTCGAGTCAAAACCATCTGAGCAATTCTCTACTTTCATCCCTTAGCACCCACCCTATTTATACTTAATACCCCCAACAATATACTCTAATAATATTCCTGACTAATACTCTTGCATTCCTATCGAAGAAGAGATGCTATCGATAGTTTTTCAACCATAGGATCACAAAAGGAATGTGATCTTGATTTATTACCCAAGGGAAGTCTTAAGTAGGTCATAGGCAACATAGGAACTCACTACCTACACCATATGAACCTATCTCTCAAGCTTGACTGAGTTACTACAGATAAACTGTAAATGAGTAAGATGGATGATTTTTTGTCTCTCCCAGCAAGCTATCCTTCTACTAAACCATTATCCATGCCTCTCAAAATAAGTATGTTAAGCACATTCATAACCACCCCAAAAGAGCATGATGCTTGATTTTACTTGTAAATTCAGTTTCTACTCCAGTTTGCAGTACATTTTACAGACTTTTCTGACTTTTCCAATGTTATATGTGTTGGAAATTAGGGGCTAGTGGAGTGTTTATAGCTCCAAGGGTATTTGTGTAATATATTGTATCCTAGTTTGATTTCCTTTTTTGTTAGGACTTATTATGGCCTAATATATTCTTCCCCCTTGTACTCTTTTGATTATTAAAAAATAATAAGAAAGGCTTCTATCGTGATTTTTTCTCCATGTACTAGGGTTTTCCATGTATGCCTTTTGTTTTCTCTTCTTCCTTCTTTTCAATATGGTATCAGAGGGGAGGAACTATGAAATCCTAGTCGTCATTGATGAAAATCAACCAATGGAAAACCCTACCACAGAGCCATTGACCACCGACGATAACCTCACCGTCACCGCTGCCGTTTTTCCTGTCGAAGCCGTTGTCGCCATACAGGCAGCCATCGACCAATACCTCTGGCGCTACCTTCCACCGCTGTCGCCGTTGACCGATCAAGCTTTGGTGGTCTTCTTGTCGATCAACTTCCCTCTTCCGTCGATCGGGCCTCTCCAGTCGACGACATCTTACGGTGCCGCTACATCTCAGCTGGCCTTCCTATTCGTAGCCTACAACATTGCTACCTCCCAGCCGTCGGTGGTCTAGCCGGCCTTCCCGTTACCAGTCGTCGCCCGCCACACAGCAGCCGCCAGTCGCCCTTTCACTCCAACCAGACCGATGAACTTCCTCAACCCAACTATCGATAATTATCCCGAAGTTGAAAGTGAGTCTTTCGCCTTCCTCAAAGGTAAATCTGCTTGTGGCTTGTCACTAGACATCCAAGGTCAGAGTGGTATTTCCCCGACGACGGTTCAAGAACAACAGACAAATCTCCAAATGAATTTTCAGAAACAAATAGCTGCTCTCAAGGCAACTCTAGGTGCTTCCACAAACCCAAATTTCACCATCACGAATTTTGTCATACCATCAGCCTTACCGATGTTTTCTAAGAACCCGATAACCCCTTTCCCTACCTTAACTACTGTGAATTATTTATCTAGTTTCATGGAAAATTCTACAGGTTTAATTTGAGGGGAGAAATCGAATGTCCATAATTACTTCTCGTGATCTCAATTCATTAAGATGGCCCTTGAAGGGCGTCACGAATTTGAATACCTAATAGGGGTACTGAGTCCGAGATCAAGAGACCCTCAGGAGCAAATCTGGAAAGGGGAGGACTCTCTACTTCGGTACTTGTTGATTAACAGTATGGAACCTCAAATTGGGAAACTTTTGTTGTATATTGCTCGAGATATATGGGATACAGTTCAGAAGTTATACTCAAAGAGGTAGAATGCATCTCGCCTATATACTCTGTGCAAGCAAGTTCATGAGTGCAAGTAGGGGACAATGGATATCACTTCATTAACAAGTTGTCCCTGATTTGGCAAGTGGATCTGTGTCAAGAGATTGTCTGGAGTTGTCTTTGTAGAGGTGTTCAGTACTGTAAATTGAGGAAGTTGATCGTGTATATGATTTCCTTATGGGCTTGAATTCTAAGTTTGACTTAGTTCGTGGTCGTATACTGGGTTAGAGACCTATTCCTTCACTGATGGAGGTATGTTCCGAGGTCCGATGAGAGGAAGATTGTACAAGTGCAATGAAATATCGTGACTATTTTTGGTACTGATTCTGCAGTCTTTAGTGCGAAGTCCTCCAGTTCTGACAGTGAAAGCAAAATGGGAAGCCTGTCTCGGTGTGTGAACATTGTAAGAAACCTTGACATATGAAAGACAATTGTTGGAAGTTACGTGGTCGACCACTAAATGGTAAGAAATATTAGTCAAATGACAACCATAATTTTGGTTAGGCTTTTATGAGTGAATCTGTCACAACTTCACAGCCCCCAACCCTGTAGGGAATCAAGGTGATCCTGGTACTTCTCCTCTTGAGCCATTGCACAATCAAGTACATCTCAATCCTTAGTCTTATCAACATCGATGGGAAGAAAACCTGATACTTGATTCAGGTGCTACAAACCATTTAACTAGATCCTCTGAAAATTTTATATCATATCTCCCATGTGCTAGCAATGAAAGAATTAGGATTGTAGATGGGTCCTTTGCTCCTATTGCGGGCAAGTGTCATATTTTTCCTTTTGATGGTCTCATTTTACAGAACGTGTCACATGTGCCTAAGATATCTTACAATTTACTGTCTATTTCTTAGTAAGATAATCAGGGATCTACGTTGTCAAGCTGTCTTCTCAGCTGATATTGTTTATTTCAGGACTTGAGCTTAGGGAAGATGATTCACACTGTCGTCATAGTAGGGGACTATATTTCCTTAATAATGATGATTCCTTTAAGGATTGTTATAGGACTAGTCTATTGTCATCTTATTTTTCAACTTCTGAAAGTATTGTATGTTGTGGCACTTTCGTCTTGGCCACCCAAACTTTCAAAATATGAAATATCTATTTTCTCATTTATTTTTTATGGTGGATATCTCTTCTTTGTCATGTGATGTGTGCACCCATGCAAAATAGCACAGAGTCTCGTGTCCGTCTCAGCGCTACAAACCTACCTAGCCATTTACCCTCATTCATAGTGATGTTTAAGGGTTCTCACGGGTCACTACCGCTTCGGTGAAACGTTGGTTTGTAACCTTTATTGATGAACATACCCGTCTCACCTGGGTCTTTCTCCTCAGTGATAAGTTTGAGGTCTCAATAATATTTCAACAATTTTACACAACCATTGAGACACAATTCAATGCCAAAATTGCTATTTATGTAGCGATAACGGTCGTGAGTTCTTAAGTAATACTCTTTGAGACTTTTTGTCCTCTAAAGGAATGGTCCACCAGAGTTCCTGTGCCTATACCCCACAATAGAACAATGTAACTGAACGAAAAAACCGCTACCTCCTTAAAGTTGCTTGCTTTCTCATGTTGTCTACTTCTTTTCCTTCCTACTTATGGTTTATGTAGTCCTCACACGACTTATTTCTGATGTTTCTTTCTGTGTGTTTGGGTGCACTACCCTTTGTTCACAGTCATGGGTCTAACCACATCAAGTTTGCTCCTCATGCTCAGTCATGTGTTTTTTTGGGTTTTCCTTTGCACCAGCGGGGCTACAAGTGTTATCATCCTTCTTCTCGAAAGTATTTCGTGTCCATGGATGTCACATTCCTTGAGGATGAACTCTTCTTTCCTGTTAGTCATCTTCAGGAGAGATTGGGAGTGAAAAGGCTAATTGGCCCATTCCCTTCATTTCTATAGCGCTCACTGAGCCTACTAAACCCATCTTCCATGACATCATTCTACCCACTAACCAAGTCCCCTGGACAACTTACCACAGGAAGAATCTTAGAAAGGAAAGGGTGCCTCCTACTGCTCCATCGGCTCCGGTCCATGAATCTGAACCAACACAAGTAGAAGGTTTAGGGTTTAGGGTTTAGAAGGTACTACTGAACTCATTAATAATAACTTGTGTGTTGAGGATGATATTGTTGATGTGGTTGAGGAGGACAAGACTAATATGATAGTTCCAGAAGAGAACATGATTGCTACGAGTGATGAAACTCCAGCTGACACAGGTGGGTGAGACTAGCCCGAATGACTCAGACAAGCCAAAGAGCTATGATCCCTCTCTTGACATGCCCATTGCTCTGAAAAAGGGTACTAAGTTCTATATGAAGCACTCTATGTGTAATTACATGTTTTACAGTAATCTATCACCTAAGTTCAGGGTGTTTACTGCAAGTCCCAACCCTACAACAATACCAAAGAACATACATGAAGCTATGGAAAGTCTTGAGTGGAGGACTACTATCATGGAAGAAATGGGAGCACTTTAGAAGAATAAAACATGGGATCTTTGCACTCATCCTAAAGGTCACAATACAGTGGGATGCGAATGGGTATTCACTCTGAAGTACAAATCAGATGGGATCATAGACATGTACAAGGCTAAGGCTTGTTGCAAAAGGGTTCACTCAGACTTCTGGGGTAGATTATTCAAGACTTATTCTCCCGTGAGGAAGTTAAACACAGTCAAGGTTCTTCTGTTTGTTGCAGTCAATAAAGAGTGGACTCTCTATCAACTTGATGTAAAAAATGCTTTCCTAAATGGTGATTTGGAAGAAGTGACGCGAGTCCTGCTCCAGGTTTTGAAGTTCAGTCTGACCACCAAGTTTGTAAGCTTCGAAAATTTCTTTATGGTTTGAAACAATCTCCCATGGCATGGTTCAACAGATTTACCAGCTTTGTTAAATCTCAAGGCTTCTCTCAGGGACATTTTGATCACACAATGTTTACAAAAGTCTAAATCTGGGAAAATTGTCGTGTTGATTGTGTATGTTGATGATATTGTCTTGTCAAGAGATGATACTGTTGAGATTACCAGGCAGAAAAAGAAGACGGGTGACGAGTTTGAAGACCTCGGGAATATAAAGTACTTCCTTGGGATGGAGGTGGCAAGATCGAGGGAAGGAATCTCTGTTTCACAAAGGAAGTATACCCTTAACTTGTTAAAGGAAACATGTATGGCTTGATGCAGACCTGCTGATACCCCTATGGAATTCAATTCGAAATTGGGAAATTCTGTTGACAAAGAGAAGTATTAGCGTTTAGTGGGAAAGTTGATGTATTTATCTCACATGAGGCCAGGTATCTCCTATGTAGTTAGCACTGTTAGTCAGTTTATGCAAGCACCCTACGAAGAACACCTGGAAGCTGTGAATCACATTTTGAGATACTTGAAAACTACTCCAGGTAAAGGCCTGATGTTCTGGAAAACTGACAGAAAATGTATTGAGGCTTATATCGACTCTGATTGGGTTGGATCAGCTACCGACAGAAAGTCCACGTCGGGATATTGTACCTTTGTGTGGGGGTAATCTTGTTACTTGGAGAAGTAAGAAGCAAAGTGTTGTCGCTAGGAGTAGTGCTATTGAATACAAAGTTATGAGTTTAGGAATCAGTGAAGAGATCTGGTTGTAAAAAATTTTGTTTGATTTTCACCAGGACTGTGAGTTACCTATGAAACTCTTCTGTGACAATAAAGTTGCTATAAGCATAACCAATAACCAAGTTCAAAATGAAAGAACGAAACATGTGGAGATAGACAGACATTTTATAAAGAAGAACTTTGGCAATGAGTATTTGTATCCCATACATTCCTTCTAGTCAACAAATTGCGCATGTTCTCACCAAAGGGTTACTCAGGTAGAGCTTGTTAGCAAGTTAGGTTTGATAGATATCTACGCTCCTACTTGAGGGAGAGTGTTGGAAATTAGGGGCTAGTGGAGTGTTTATAGCTCCAAGGGTATTTGTGTAATTTATTGTACCATTGTTTTATTTTCTTTTTTGTTGGGGCTTATTATGACCTGTATATATTCATCTCCTTGTACTCTTTTGATTATTAGAAAATAATAAAAAATGGTGGTTTTTTCTCCTTGTACTAGGGTCCACGTGGTCCACGTATACCTTGTGTTTTCTCTTTTTCCTTCTTTTTCAATAATATGATATGATCTTGGGAAGCTTGAAGTACTTGAAACTTTAATGAAGGAGCATCTATATATATATATATATATCTATATTTTTTTTCTTATATTAGTTAAGTGTTATAAATATGTTTCTGCTGAGCCATCACTGGGTTTCTTTATTCAAAGAAAATGTTATAAATATGCATATATTGTTGTTTAGGATCCCACCAACAAGAATGTGGTCATTTGTGATGAGAAGTTAAAGAGTATATTGCTAGGCAAGCCCAAGGTTGAACTAGCCGAACTTCCTGCACTGATTAAATTACATTTTCCCAAAAATCCCAAGTGAGTTATGCTTGCAGTTTAGCCTCTGGCAGCTCCAGCATGAGGTCTTCAAGTCGCCAATGGTTAGGATGTTTAGCCTCAATATTGTATAGTTGTTCTACTAGGTTTCTTTACTATATATTATCAAAAAAAAAAAAAGAAAAGAAAATACTACTTTGTTCATTGCATTTTTGGTTTCGATTCATTTTGGTTCATATACTTTTAACTTTGGTTCATTTTGGTTCGTCCTACTTCTTAAAGGTTCATTTGATCATTAGACTTTCAATTTTGATTCATTTTGGTCCTTAAGCTTTCAAAAAGTGATCCTTTGTATCCTTTAAAAATGAAATAAAAATGAAAATGAAGGGATTAAAATGGTCACTTTTAAAAGTACAAGGGTCAAGATAAATTAACTTAAAAGTATAAGGACCATTTTAGAGGGACCAAAATGAACCAAATTTATTTTGGTTTGCAATCTCTTCTTTGCCCCACTCACTGCTTCTTTCTATTGTTGTACTGCAATACATCAGAAGTATCATATGGATCTATATTAGCTCATTGGAAAGAAAATTTTGTCACTATTGTCTTCTCCTTTGTTTGGTGCCTGAGAGAGAGGCTAATGCGACTGTGAGGTTGTTGATATTCCTGATTGGTTCTGCTTTGATTTTGATGAGTTTTCTGTGTTGCACTCTGGTTGGTTTGGTTGGCTGAATGAATATTTTTCTCACAAAAAAAAAATGTATATATATACCCACATAGATATAAGGAGTATTTTCAAATAGAGCAAAATAAACCAAAATATTTATAAAATATAGTAAAATTTTAGATTCTATCAATAATTGGCATTGTTACACTTCTATCAGTTTTTACCAATGTCATTAATAGACACGGATAGAAGTATGTGTCTATTAATATCTATTATTAATAGAATTTGAAATTTTGTTATATTTGTAAATATTTTTTACAGTTTTACTATTTACAATAATTTTTTATTATCCTATTTAAAGTTTCTACTTTTATATATACACTTATACTAGTACATAAATATATTGTTGATGAATTTTTTTATTAAAAATGAAAAAGAAAAAAACAAAGAAGGGATGGTTTAATGCATGAAATTTCAATTGACATGGTAGAAAAAAGTGAAAAAAAAAACTATAAAAAAACCTTAAATAAATTATTTAATTAATCTTTATTACTTTAATTGTCTAATGAGATCTCTTAGTGGCCGTTTGGATTGTCGATATTGTTTCATGGATATAGATATTAAATATAGTTTTAAATGTTTGAGATAATTAATGTCTGTGTTTGGATGTGTATGATAATTAATGTCTGAAAGTTAAATATTTGTGTTCAATTCAATAGTTTGTAAAATATAAAATTAAATAATTACTTAACTACATTGTAGTGGTCAATTAAATTTAACATAAAATAATTTATTTTTATGTTAATTAGTCACTTAGTTAATAAAATAAAAAATAAAAAAATACCTTTTAACTTATAATTAAATTAATAGTTAAAAATAATAAATATTAATAATTAAACATTCTAATTTATATTAAATAGTTAAGATAGTATAGAATATTAACGAAAACATTAGTTAAAATTTATTAAGAATAAATAATAAATTTATATTCAATAATTAACTAAAATTAATAGTAATAAATAATTAATAAACTAATTAAGTTATATTTCTGTATTCATCTCCTAAACATAAAAATTTCATATTTGTACAGGGTATTAAAAAATTCATGTCAGGTGAGTTTTAAAGTTCTCTGGATAATAATATTAAATGTCTGTCTGAAATTCCAAAAAAAAATTTATGCAACAAACGGACCTTAAAAACATTCAACTAGTGAGATTTTACATAAAAGAAGAATGAGTTTTTGTTTTTAAAATTTATTATTATTTTATATTTGAATGATAGGTTCTTTAAATATAGATATATATATAAAATGTGATTTATTTCTTTATTTTTCTAAATCTTGAATGATAGGCGTCTAGATAGCATGATATATATTTTTTCATAGTCCCTTTTAGATTTTATATTTAGATAGTATGTAAATTTTTTTTTAAAATTTTTTTTAAATTTATATATATATATATTTTATCTTTTTAATGTGATTGAGACAACTTTTTAAAACAATTATTTTAACCTGACTTAGATATTTTTATTATTTTTTTTCCTCTTTTTTTTTTTTTTTTTCTCTTTTAAACGTGAATTAAAGGTGTAAACTTATTTCTTTATTTTTATTAAATTACCTAAGATAGTCTTATAACCATTAACTAAATGAGGTAAAAGGGAAAAACATGTTTATCCATTCTAACCTCTTTTAGATAGTACTAGTTTGATACTACTACATGCATTGAACATGTTTTGTAAACTTTGAAATATCACTTTTTTTAAGGACCAAATAAGCCAAAATAAACCACTTAAAATAAGAAATATAAAGAATTGAAGATGCCTAATCTTCCAACACAATGCTCTAGAGCATTCTAACTGCGACGAACATGAGAAAATAAGACAACATCAAGTTTCTCGCCTATAACCTTAGCTTCCTTAGTAATCGAGAAAACTTAAAAAAATTCAACAACAACATCATTCAGCTATTTAATGATCTTCAAGCAATTAAACTTCACCAAAAATTTTGAAACACTTAAGCCCAGTTTGTTTCACAAGTGTTTCTATGGGATTAATATCTCTGTTTGTTGAATAGAATTCCACTTTTTAAAACTCAATAGATTATTATTCGGGGAACTCTTAAACTCATATGACATAGGTTTTTTAATATCCTACAAAAGTGTGGTATTTTTATGTATGGAAGATGAACAGAAAAAATGTAGCTTAATTAATTTATAAATTATTTACTTATACTACTATTATTATTTAGGCTTAATAAATTTCAACTAATATTTTTACCATTATTATTTTATGTTATCTTAACTATTTAATATAAATTATTATTATCAATTATCAATTTTTAATTTATATTAATGTAATTTTTTTAGTAATTAATTTAATTATGTTTAGTTAAAAAGTATTTTTTATTTTTTATTATATTACCTAAATAATTAATTAATATTACAATAAATTAATTTATGTTAAATTTAATTGATCTCTAGCATTTAGTTTAATAATTATTTAAGTTTACTTTCTACAAATTATTGAACACAAATATTTAACTTCTAGATATTAATTATCCTACACATTTATACATAGACATTAATTATCTCAAACATTCAAATCTTAAATATTAAATATCTATATCTATGAAACAATATCGTCGATCCAAGCGGCCCTTGATAGTAGATAAAGTTCCAAGTCCAAAGCAAATTATCATACCTTCAAGAATAGATCTTCTAGTATTTGAAGACAAACCTAAGGCCTACCAAGCGAACACGACCCAAGTGGTCACGTAGCACGCAACCCAAACCACCTGAAACGATGGTAGGGTTCTAAGATGTGTTCGTATTCAGCTTCTAATAAGATGGGTCAGGGGGGACACTGACCTCTTCGAAGTGAGACAGGGATAGAATGGATTAACCCCTTTCCTTTACCATCAACTAGATCACCACCATTGAAAGAATAAAAAATATGTCTAGCAATCACATCACAAATAGACTCGACATTGAGATCGATCTTGGAAAAGAAAAAACTATTTTGTCCAAATGAGCAAATTTGACAATTGGTACACTTTATTTTCTTGTAAATCGAAGAGAATTTAGTAAATTTGGAAGGTATACAATTCATCTAGAGAGATTGATCATAATAATAATAATATATGGTATTTGATATAATATATCTATTATCTTCTATAGAAAAATTGTCTACTTCCACTTTTAAATTTTATTACATTCATGTCGTTGAAATATATGCAACAATGAACTTGGAGTTCATTTATCTAAAATTACTTTTATTTGACATGATAAGTCACTTTGGGTCAATAGTGAAAATAATTATTAGGAATAAATACATTGACATCTATTTAACAACTAGACGATCTTCAATCTAATATATTACCATGTGTGGGTTGTTCTTAAGATATCAATTAACAAACTCTCACTAGCTAAAATTGAAATTGAACCTTTACTACTTTGGAATAAATTTATATGGTTTATTGTTTCTTGTTGGCGGATCCAGTAGATGATCATAGATATACTTAAGAAATAAATCAAGATGATAAGTTTTATCTTAGCTTGCAAATAAACCATAATGCAAATGGAATTGCATCAATTTGCATCAATTTATGTCTAAAAGATCTTATATGGATTAGTTCCATCATTGAACATCCTATGGTGGTTCATTCCATTGGTGTGAAAAAATTATATCATCTTAATCAAATACTGAATAACTTTAGGTTCTCAAGAACCATAATTACGGGAAACAAGTACACTTATACCTTTACTAGTTTATACACTACCTGTTGTTGTATTTTAGGTAACTTTGGTACATAAAAATAATATTACTCTAAATAAGATATTGGAGCATAGAGTTGTGTATGTTATATTTTATATGAGAATTAGATCACACATGGATTTATTTTAATCTAATAGATTAAATGGAGTTATTTATCTAACTCATGTGAGCTAGATCTTAAATAGGTTACTTTGTACATAGAGAAGAATTTTTATATTATAGTAGATAATGAAACAAATCATAACAACTACTTTAAATCATGCTGAAATATTAATGATGTACAAGGCTAACCAATAATATTTTTGTATGAAGACAATAAATCATCAAATGACAACATCACTATTCACCAAAACTCTTCAAAAGATGACCTAACAGGCTTATTGATCGATGAAGATGCTACCCTACAACAACATTTGAAAAGTTAACGCACCAAGAGTTATCAACTGATGCTTTAATGAGGGGGAGTAAATGTGTTGTACTCTTTTTCCCTTGACTACGGTTTTATCCCACTAAATTTTTCTAGCAAAGTTTTTAATGAGACAATTATTAAAGTATATAAAATAATGTACTCTTTTTATTTCACTAGAATTTTTTTTCCATTGGATTTTTTTCTAGTAAGATTTAACGAGACACTTACTTTATTTAATACGGATATCTAAGGGAAGTATTGTAAATGTAATAATATATTAGAAATGTATATTTAGTGTAGATATCTATAATCTACACAAATCCCATTGAATTACATGTTGTAACATACACCATTTCATGTTCTATAAATGGTGGTGTTTGATGCATTGAATTTTATATTGATTAAATAATAATAATTTTTAACTTTTTGTGTAATAAGTAATTTTAAAAAAGATCCACTAAGTAGGTGAGGGGTTCTTTCTTCTTCTACTTCTTTCTTCTTTTTTTTTCCCCTTCTAATTATATCAACATTAAAAAAAACTTAATAAGAACAATTTAGGTTTAAAAACAAACAATAATATTGTAAATTTAAGATTTGACAAAGGGAAAAATAATTATATATAAAAAAAAAAAGTATTCTCCCCTTTAGTCAGCTTTTAAGATAAGGTTGTGTTTTAATGGATAAACTGATGAATATAATTATGTACAATAACAAATAAAAATATAAAATTAAAATTTCCAAGCTTTATTTGGCTTGACTTCACAATTGGCATTATATCGTATATCATTTTCTTACTCTCCTACATGCAGAAATCAATTAATATAATCATGTATTACATTTTTTTATAAAGAAAAAAAAAAGTTAAGAGCATTATTGAGGACCTCGTAAAATTGACATTTTATCATTTTTTTTGCTCCCCTTCATGCATATCTTCGAGTCTTCTCTAACATTATAAAGTGTTAACAATATTGCAAAATAAAATCGAAATTAAAGATAGTGTTAAATTAAACAACCATCTGAAAATTCAAATGTTTATAAGAATAAAAAGTTGAAAAGAGTTCTTTATATAGTAGTAAGTTACACAACTTTTTAAACTTATAAATTCTAGAGAAATTTAATCATTGAAATAAAGAGGTGGAATTTTCATATTCTAACCTCTTTATCTCTTAAATACTTATAGTTTGTGGATTAGGGTAATAATATGAAAAGATAACAATAAAAAAATAATTTTTTATTTTATTTTTATTAAATACCAATAAGTAATATTTCAATTTCCTTCTTTAAATACCAAACCAATTACACCCCAAGTAAAAGAGTAAAAAGGGAGTGTCCAAAGAAGAAATTTACCTCTAAATTTGGGGTTGTTACAATCTTCCCTTCTTAAGGAACTTTCGTCCTCAAAAGTTCTAATCCTCGAACAAATCTAGAAAGCATGCTCTCATGTCATCCTCTAGCTCCCATGTAGCTTCTTCAACTTGCTGAATTCTGCCACAAAACTTTTACTAAACCAAATTTCCTGTTGCGTAGCACCTTCTCCTCTGTAGCCAAAATCTCAACAGGTTGCTCCTCATAACTCAGATTCTCATTGAATTGCAGTGACTCGTAATCAATGACATGCGACGGGTCTGCTACATACTTTCTCAACATCGAGACTTGAAAAACTTCGTGGACTGCAGAAAGAGACGGTGGCAACGCTAATCGATACGTCACAAGATCAATTTTTTGAAGAATCTCAAACGGTCCAATAAAAGGAGGACTCAAATTCCCTTTCTTTGTGAATCTCAAAACTTCTTTCATGGGTGCTACTTTCAGAAACACTTTATCTCCCAACTAGAATTCAAGATCTTTCCGCCTCACATCAGCATAGATCTTTTGTCTACTCTGAGCGATTTTCATGCACGCTCTAATATGTTTAATGGCCTTGTTAGTGGACTGTACTAACTCAGGACCAATCAATCTCTGCTCACCAACCTCATCCCAGCACACAGAAGATATGCAACACTTACCATACAAGGCTTCAAATGGCGCCATGCCAATGGTAGCGTGATAACTGTTGTTATATGCAAACTTCATCAAATGCAAGTGAGAGTCACAACTACCTAAAAACTCTAACGCGCATGCTTGCAGCATATCCTCCAGTATTTGGTTCAAATGTTCAGTTTGACCATCAGTTTGTGGATAAAAAGTTGTACTGAAATCAAACCGTGTGCCCAAAGCATTATAAAGACCTCTCCAGAAATTAAAGGTGAAACAGGCATCCCTTTCAGAAACAATCGACATGGAAACTCCATGCAATCTCACTACTTCTTTCAAGTACAACTGCGTCCACTTGTTCGTTGTATACGTAGTCTTCCTCAGTACAAAATGTGTTGACTTGGTGAGACTGTCCACAATAACCCAAATCACAGTGTGGCCCTTCGTTGTCCTAGGCAACCCTGTAATAAAGTCCATCGACACGTTCTCCCACTTCCATTTTGGAACTCCAAGAGGCTGTAACAAATCGGTTGACTTCTGCCTTGGTGTTTTCACATGTTGACACACTAGACGTTTGCCAACAAAATCTGCTACTTCTCTTTTCCTGTTAGGCCACCAGTAAAAACGTTTCAAATTTTGGTACATCTTGGTAGTACCAGGATGCATAGAGAACGGAGAACTATGAGCTTCAGACAACAACCCATGCTTAACATCGTTGTCTACTAAAACACACAAGCATCTTTCAAACAGGAGCCCACCATTAGAGGATACAGAAAATCCTTCAGCTGGGCTTGTCTCAACTTGGTGACGCTTTATACTCAAGTATTGATCACCACCCTGAGCATTAATAATCATTTGTTTCAACATCGATTGCACCATCAATCGTGCCAACTGTGAGGTGACTTCCCTCACTGCAATCGCAATCTCAGCTCGCTCGAATTCCTGGTGCAGCTGAGTCTATCTGGTAATGAGAGCTGCTGAATGAGCTACCTTTCTGCTCAGAGCATCACCACATTCGTTTTACCAGGATGGTATAGTATCTCACAATCATAGTCCTTCACCAATTTCAGGCTTGTCTCATATTTAACTTGTTCTGCGTGAAGAAGTATTTAAGACTTTTGTGGTCAGTGAAGATCTGTGTCTTTTCTCCATACAGATAATGCCTCCAAATCTTAAGTGTAAAAACTACTACTGTTAATTCCAGATCATGCATAGGATAGTTCTGTTTATGGCTCTTCAACTGGCGGGACGCATAAGCAACCACCTTCCCGTGCTGCATCAAAACGCAACCCAAACCTTTCTTCAACGCATCACTGTAAATCAGAAAACTACCTGAACCATCTAACACTGTAAGAACTGATGCAGTAATGAGTTTATGCTTTAGACTCTGGAAGCTGTCCTCACCAGCTTTGGTCCAAACAAAAGGAATCATCTTCTTAGACAGCTGAGTCAGAGGGGTGGCTATACGTGAAAAAATTTCTACAAATCGCCTGCTAAGCCCAGAAAACTATGACCTCCGAGATCGTAGAGGGTCGAGACCAACTGGTAACAACTTCAACCTTCGCAGGGTCCACTGAAACTCAGTCTCTAGACACGATATGACCAAGAAAGGCCACTTGCTTTAGTCAAAATTCACACTTAGAAAACTTAGCATTAAGTTTGTTCGATCTTAGAGTTTCCAAAACTTTTCGTAAATGCTCATGTTCTGCTTTTATTCTGGAGTAATCTAAGATGTCATCAATAAAAACAATAACAAAGGCGTCCAAAAAATCTTTGAACACTCTGTTCATTAGATCCATGAATACCGCAGTAGCATTCGTCAGACAGAAAGACATCACTATGAACTCATAATGTCTATATCTCGAACGAAAGACTGTCTTGGGAATGTCATTCTCCTTTACTTTCAACTAGTGATATTCTAAATGCAGATCAATCTTTGAAAATACAGTGGCTCCCTGTAACTAATCAAACAAATCGTCAATTCTAGGTAACAGATACTTATTCTTGACCGTGACCTTGTTCAACTCCCTGTAGCCAATGCACAGGTGCATCCCATGGTGACACACTTGGTCGAATGAAACCCTTGTCAAACAATTCTTGTAGCTGCAACTTCAACTCTTTCAACTCCGCTAGAGCCATTATGTATGGAGCTTTAGATATAGGTCTTGTACCTGGTTCGAGTTCGATAACAAACTCAATCTCTCTCTGAGAAGACAATCCAGGTAGGTCTTCTGGAAAGACATCTGGATAATCCCTCACTACAGACTCTGACGACAAGGAGGTCTTAGTTTCTCTAGTATCCACCACACTGGCCAAAATACTCTATGTACCTTGGTTAACTAGTTTACTAGCTTTCAAAGCCGAAATCACCTTAGGCAAGACTATAGTCCTTGCCTCTTTAAATTTAAACCTTGCCTCAGCTGGAGGATTAATAACCTTCTTATGAGCACAGTCTATACTAGCATGGTTAGCAGCCAACCAATCCATGCCTAGTATTACATCAAAGTCCTACATGTTCAAAACTAGCAAGGTTGCCTCTGCACACGACCTGCTAATTCCAATTGACATGCCTTGATTTTTTCTTTAGAAAGCATAATTTCTCCTGACGGAGTAAACACAGATAGCACAAAACCAAGATGTTCCACCTTCAAACAAGTATTTTTTACAAAGACTAACGAGATAAAGGAATGAGATGACCTAGACTCAAATAACACTAATGTGTAATGATCCAAGATTGGAAATGTACCTATTACCACGATGTCTGCCTTCACTGCTTCCTGACGATTGGTGGCAAAAACTCGACCTTGCTGTCGACTTCCACTCCCCTAAGATGAACCAACTGACTGATTTTTTGTGACCGTAGAGGAATTACTAGGACAATTAACAGCTATGTGCCCCGATTGCTTAAAGTGAAACAAACTCTAGTCTCATTCCAACAGCGACCCAAGTGTCTCTTCCCACAAATATTGCATATCGGTATCTGCCTTTCTGTAGCACCCGTCTCAATGGACTACTGGTGGTAATAATCCAATGCACCTCTCATCCTCGGGCTCCTCCGTGGGATCTCTGCTGATTTTTGCTCAGCCTTCCACTTCTGCACATAGAAAGGTTCTTGCCTCAATAGCTTTGGATGTTCCTCATCTTTCTTATCATTTTCATTTACGGCCAAACGCAACGCAACGAGACAGTTCATCAAATTCCTTATCATACTATTCCACGGTCATCTGCCCCTGTTTCAAATCCAAGAATTCCTGACCTTTTGGATCCTTGAGGCTGGCAGAGAAGAACTTCTCATAGAAGCACTCATTGAATTGTTCCACATAATAGCACGAAGATTTTCACCCAACCTTCTTTCAGCGGACTTCCAACTAATAACGACTCTGTCTCTAAGCACAAATACTACACACTAAATCTTCTGGTTGTCCGAACAATTCATGTATTGAAAGATGTCTTCAATCGATGATAACCATAGCTCCACTTTAGAATGATCCTTCAGTGAGCTATTGAACGTTTGAGGATCATATTTCCTGAAATCCCTCAGATGTTTCACTTCAACTAACAGTCAATCAGGCAGGTCCTCCTGTACAACTTGTGCGACTTGAGCTGGAGTAAGAGTTGTTTGGACTTGTTGAAACTATACCATGGCTGCTATCACAATCGAAGCAATCCTTTGCTCCATCTAAGCTGTCAGGACAGCCAAATCAACTTGAGGGACAGATGCAGTGGGGTCTACAGTCGGTGCCGCAGGTTGTCCTTGACCTGATCCTCGTCCACCCCGTCCATCTCTCATGGCGCCTCCATGTGGTGGCATTTCCTAAAAGAAAATCACCACACACCCTTAGAAACATATTCGCCAAAATAATCCATGACATTTTACAGTTTATTCAGATAGTTTATAAGCATAACTAACAGCATAAAATAGAAAGCGTACCTGGCGGGAACAAAACAATGACCATTGGGACCTAAAGCATAGACTTACTCCGTAAGTCAGTCTACAAAACATAAAACTTAGGCTCTGATACCAACTGTAACGCCCCGAATTTTTAGAACTAATCGGGTCGATACTCGACAAAATCTGTAAAACATTTTAAAACCAACAAAGAATCAAAGGTTTCATTTTATTTAAGAGCACAATAAAATAAGTTCTCAAGGGTAATTCAGAGGTTAAAAAAAACAACAAACAAAATCCTGAGAATACATCTTTAACGGGATCCCTTATATTTCAAACAAGTTCAACCAGGAAAACACCAAAACTAAACGAGATAAAACTAAACCATAAAGTTTCAGAAAAGATGAAAAATCACAATGTGGAAGCATCTCATCCATGTGGTCCCTGCGGCATGGTCACTGGTCTTTCTTGTCCCTCGCCATCTTCCTTTACCTTTCCTGAAAAATGAAACATACAGAAGGGTGAGTATATAA
Organism: Cucumis cinereus; assembly: GCA_037974625.1. Lineage (NCBI taxonomy): Eukaryota > Viridiplantae > Streptophyta > Magnoliopsida > Cucurbitales > Cucurbitaceae > Cucumis > Cucumis cinereus. Next base: position 3,689 of record JBBPDJ010010955.1, on the reverse strand, counting down.
ATATACTCAATAGAAAACTCTTTAAGCTAGTACCCTATTCACAACAGAAGTAATGGTCCACTAAGGAAGCACATATCAGCCAAAATGCAAGGGTCAACCTAGAAAATCTATGGAAACACATGCAAATTAACCTAGTGTATTATCGAGTCGTATGCCACACAGTAGCGAGCCTGTCCCACTAAAAAGTACAATAAGTGACAAAAACAATGTCTACTCTAGTTCAATATACAATACTAGCCAATAGTCATGCTTTTATATTTCACATAGTCATAAAGCAAAGTACCACACATGCTAGTCAATATGCACGAAAATAGCTATACCATAGGATACAAAGTCTACACAACATATATAACCTATGTAGCATCGTGTCAGTCCTTATGCATAATATTAACTATACTATATGTTACAAAGTTCACAAAGCATGAATAATTGGTAGCATAGTGCCAGTCATTACGCATAATAACAACTACACCATACGTTACAAAGTCCACACAACATAAATAACATTGGTAGCAAAGTGTCAGTCATTATGCATAATAACAACTATACCATACGTTACAAAGTTCACACAATATGTATAACATTGGTAGCATAGTGCCAGTCATTATGCATAATAACAACTATACCATAGGTTACAAAGTCCACACAACATATATAACATAGGTAGCATTTTGACCACCGACACATATTCGATAGTACAATTCAGTTAAGCAGTCCCAAAATCATTAATACACAACAGTACTTTCCAAAGGGACCACACACATTATTAATCTCAACAGTGTCCACACACGACCCTATATTTTCAGAGGTAACGCATATCACCTAAGTGTAACACACAATTATCACATCAACTTAAACATTCATACACTTCAAAGTGTTAACACGCAAGACAGTAGGGAGCCTCTTACCTCAAAACCAATTGGAAACTACAATCGTACAATTAAATCCTCGAAAATCGTCCTAAACACAACCATACGAACAATAAATCCTCAAGGCATAGCATGAACGAAAAAGAACCTATATGCTTTTAATCAAGACTTACCCAAAGATTGCTCAAAATCTTACGAATAACGTCCAACGATGTTACTGCTTAATTCCCCAATTCGTTCCTTCAAGAACGGTAAACATCCTATTAGTTCAAGAAATTCTCCAAACAAACTCTAAAGGATATCCAAAACTCCACGAAAGACTCTAATTATTACTCCAAGAATTCTTACCAAACTCACCCAAACCTCCAAGAAAAGGTCGTGGAACTTGGCTTGACGGCGACGCGAGTCAAGGACAAAAACGCGAAGACAGCAGTGCGGAACGTCAGCTCGCGAACTGGAGCGTAGCGGCAATGTGACATGCGGTGGATCCAGAGCGGTAGGAGCGTGAAGAAGCAGAGAGGCGGGCGCGCAGCTCGCGGTGGAGTAAATCTGCACGCCCGAAAAATACGTGCGACGCTTTGCGACGTCGACGGCTCGACGAAGCAAGAGGTAGATCTTACATGGATCTTGCACAGTGCGAAGAAGATGCGTGCAACTAGCAGCGTCGACGACTTGGCAAAGTGGGAGGCGAGCGACGTCGTCAGGGAGAGAGAAACGTGTGGCAGCATCGTCGAGAAGAGAAAAACGTGCGGTAACGTCAGAAGGAGAGATGTGCAATGGTGTCGGGGACAAACGTGCGACATCGGGGAGAGAGAGACTGAAGTAGAAGAGAAGAGAAAAGAAAGAGAAAAAAAAGAAAGAAAAAGAAAAAGAAAAAAGGATCAGGAAAGAGAAAGGAAAAATAAGTAGTAATAATAATAATAATAATAATAATATATTATTATTATTATTATTATTGTTGTAATTATATTTTTTTTCAATTTCCTTCTTTAAATACCAATAAAACCAATTAAACCGGTAAAAGAGTAAAAAGGGAGTGTTCAAAGAAGAAATTTACCTTTAAATTTGGGGTTGTTACATTAGATAAGTAACTTGCATCTTCACAACCAACTAGATCACAATTAGATATATTAGAATAAAATAAATTCATGTGAGCTAATTCTTAGATAAAATATAACATACATATCTCTATTTCGACCAATATCTTACTTTGGAGGGATATTATTTTTACGTACCAAAGTTACTAGTAAAGGTATAAGTCTTATTTTCCATGATTATGGTTCTTCAGGACCTAAAGTTATTCAGTTTTTGTTATCATATGCTATAATTTTTTATAGCAATTGAATGTACCCTAGGAATGTTCAATGATGGAACTAGTCCATATAAGATCTTTTATGCATAAATTGATGCAATTTCATTTGCTATATGATTTATTTGCAAGTTAAGGAAAAACGTATAATCTCAATTTCTTTCTAAAGAAATTCTATTGCCTTTGAAATGTATTTAGGAGTTTCTACTCAAATCATCAATAATATATAATACAACTCAAGTGGTGATTTCTTTACAAAAACATATGGACAAATAGGGGTTATTTTTGTACCCTCATATCAACAAATATTTAATAAGATAATTATATAACATTTTTCAAGAGTGTTTTATAAGAATATCTATGATGTATATATAATTCTCTAATACTTGAATTATATGATTTTGGCACCTTTAATCCTTCAGAGATATAATTATTAAGATATTCATATAAATGTTTAAAGACTACATCCATAAGGTATATGTTAAGTTTTTCATACACAGTAAGATATTTTAGATATTTCATGGTATTGTATCCACCATAGGAGAATATATCTCCCATATAACCAATACCAGTTCTTTGCAATAATTATTATGGAACTTGTCTCACTTTCTATTTGTTTTTCTTACAAATACTCGTTTGTATCTCATATGTTTGACATTTTCTAAATGACTGAACTGCTAGTTCTCCCAATTTGAAAAATAAGTTTATTTTTGTTGGATTGTTTCTTTTCACATAAGTCAATCTTTTTTGTATTGCGACATTGTTCAATATATCAAAGTACATAATACTCCTTTTCATAAATAATATCATGAGCAACATTGTATGCAAAATTGTTGTCAACTTATTTAAGTATGGTCCCATCTTTTTCTTGTCATGACATATAATTTATCGAAATATTTTTATTATCCCTATTTACTTTAAGATTCTTATGACACTACTACAGAAAAAGGAATACTTGACAGTGAAAAACTATCGAGTAAAGGATTACTTTACAGTTTTCAATCTTTCAAGTAATCTAGTGTCAAGAATAAGCACTTGCAGTTTTAAATTATCAAAAATAAGAGTTTACTTGACCGTTTTTCTTCGTCAATTAATCTAGTGTCAAGAATAAGGAAAACTTTAGTTTTGACAGTTTTTTTTTTTTTTTTGTCAAGAATTCGTTATTCTTGACGGTTTACCACTGTCAAGTATGATGTAATTCTTGACACTTTATAACTGTCAAGAATTACACTATGCTTGACAGTGTTTCACTGTCAAGTTAATTTTGTATTTTTTAAAAAATTTAATATTTATTTTACCCTGTATTTGAACCTTTTTTACATTTTTTTGTACCTGTATTTACAATCCTAAAGCCGTATCAATAGAATGTCATCTATTACACATAGGAGCAAATGTAATATGCTAATTAACATCTAATAATATATATAACTCTACATTAACTTCAAAACATCAAACTTCAAACTAATATATACACAAAGGAAGCAACTTAATTAACTAATTTTACCAAGCCA
>JBBPDJ010010704.1:0-30656 GCA_037974625.1 Cucumis cinereus | reverse complement strand
CTATAAAATTACGGTGTCTTCTTCTCTAACTCTTTTCTAATTATTTTTGCATTTAATTTTAGTTGCATATTCTTGTTAGTTGATATTGATTGCATACTCTATTACACACTCTTATCAATCTTTTTATTTAGCATAAATTAGTTAGAGTTTTTATTAATTTAATTTTAAAATTATCTAATTTTTTTAACTTGGGTATATTTATTAAAAAGTTTAATTAAACTCTATTCACCCCCCTCTAGGGTTGCCATATCGGTCCAACAGATATAATTAACGACTTGTTAGTGAGAGCAATGATGTTTAATTAAGGTTTAAATATCGAAATATCGAAATAGAGATTTGGAATTGGTCAATAGGGATGTGTGAAATTTAATATCGGATATTAATTTAATTAATTTATTAAATTAGAATTGATTAATTGAATTAATTTTAGTTTAGATAAAGCATCCTGTTAGAAAATGAACCGAACCAAAAATCGACCATGGAATATGGAATGAGACAAAAAGAGGAAAAAGAAACTGCTAAATTTATAATTTCTGCACAACAAATACTAATACTAAAGGATTTAACTCGATCCAAGTTAAATACAAGTTGCATGTCGAGGCTCCTATTATATTAGTATAGGATAATGATGATGTCCAATTCTTGCTTGATGAATACACCCATAGTAGACCTTTGATATATGAAGTGTTGAGAAGATCCAACATAAAAGGATATGGTCATTCACCGAAGATACTAATGATCCAAAAATTTTCCAGCAACAATCTCCCTAGGGAATGACATGGAAGACGTATGACAGTATTATGATGATAATGGCACCGGTGCGAAGACGGTATTATGTACTCCTGATGCCCTAAACCCTCTTGATGTCCTAAACCTTCTTAATGTCCTAAACCCTTCGATTGGTGCAAGCAGTGGGGCTAATCCAACGGGGAAGAACACACAGTTCGAAATATACATATCTTTCCCAATAGTGGACAGTTTGGAGAACAATCCATTGGTTTAGGCCAATATTGTCAGACTGAATTCGATACTTCTAACTTACCTTCGAGTAATGGTTGTAGACCAGTGGACTTGATAATTCAACCATCGATTTAATCAAGCTTGAACACAAACGTTCATAAGGGACAAATATTCTTTAGCAAAAGCAGTGTGAAGATGAGACTGTCGTTGTTGGCTATCAAGAACAACTTCGAGAGGCAAGTCCGAAAATCTAACAAAGATCTGTACAGTGGCCATTTTCATGCATCGAGTATAGTGAGGAGCGTGTAATGTGCATCGAGTAGTCAAACGTCCTTTATTCGTTGACTTGTGGACCAAGTGAGCGAGTAGACGAGCAACATGTAGCGAGTAAACTTGTAACGTGCATCGAGTGGCCCTCGGACGCGCGTACTGAAGTTATGAGCAAATGGGTAAATTCGCAGGGTGGTGATTTAATCAGAAGGCCATTTTTCATTCACCCTAAAAAAATTGGGTCAGAAATAGTTTGGATTCCTGAAAAAAGACCATCCGTACGAAAAACCGTCTCATCTAATTAAATGCCCACCAAATAGCTAATACTATATTACACGATTCCAAGATAGCCTTTTCTTCTTGTTAACCTTACACCACAATAATACCCTATGAATTTTTTTCCCATTTTTCTTATCGATTAATCTGCAAAATTGCTTTAAAATACGTCATCAGAATATCATAATCTACACAAACAAGCATTTTGATACTAAGCCTGTGGAATTTAACAATAAAAATTTAGAAATGAAAGTTCCAAATCTTCTTATGCAGCCATCAGAAGCAGCACTGAAAGCTAATGATTAATCCTGGAAGCAACAATCCAGTAGCGCATCTTCAGATGTAACTTCTTAACATCATACAAGCGAAGAATATGTCTCAAAAGAAACAACACCCTAGAAGTTCAATAAGAATGAACAAAAGCAAGTTTTCAATAAATTTCCAACATCAAAATGAATACTAACAGATTCACAGGAAGAAACTAGGAGGAAAGAGGCGCAAATTGAAGTCTCTAGAAACCGCATTTTGTATTGGAATTTGAAAATCCAGCAAAACCCTGTTGGATTCCATACCCAGGGATGGAGCTTCGACCAAGAGGCGGGAAACGATCAAAGCTGTAATAATTAATATGTTATTTTGTATGAAAAGGAAACATCAAACGGATTCGTGGCGCAATGGTAGCGTGTCTGACTCCAGATCAGAAGGTTACGTCAGGTTCAATTTCAACCTTCTTTGTCCATCCTTTTCTACTGCTAAAATTGAACAGAATCGCCAACTTTTGAGAGGAATATATAAATCATTTTTACAATTGCTATGATCACTTTTCTTAATATAAGTCATGTGTTGTAGATGAAAATAGACATATGTTTTGGTTGAGATTTGTAGCTTTTAATGTAGGTGGTTGGTAACTATGCTTTTTTCAGAATTAGCTTTAATACGAAGCATATTAGATTTATTAAATTTCAGCTAATTCAGCCATATTCATGCAAAATTTTGTTTGTTACAAAGTGACCAACACTTTGCTTTCCACGTATCATCTTTTCCAATCTTTTTTCTCTTCTAACATGGTGGCTTTTCTCTTTTCTCCTCTTTTCCTATTTTTCATCTTATATATAATTTCAATTTGAGTATAATTAATTAATTGGAACAGTTACAAAAATGTCAAATTGATTTGTTAAAATTAGACTCATATATCATGTTTTATAAAAATGGCAACATTCTTAAGCTCAACCCAATTGAAATACTTAGATGACCAAAATGTCTCTCACAGTAAAAAATGTGTGATTATATCTGATTGTCCACTGATTACTATTTGATTACCATATAATTACCAATGATACTAATTTTTATTTGATTGTTGTCTGTTTATTGTTTTGTTGTTGTCTAATTGCTTGTGATACTAATTGTTATTTGATAGTAGTTGTAATATGATTGTCAATGATACCAATTGTTATCTAATTGTTGTTTGATTATTATCCAATACTAATTGTCAATGATACCTATTGTTATCTGGTTATTGTTGGATTAATATCTAAAATTAATTGTCAATGATACTCATTTTTATTTGATTACTATCTAATTCTAATTGTCAACGATATTGATTGTTGTTTAAGGCATCTCTATTTCTTTGTTTTTCTATTTCGTTTCGAGTTTTCTTTTTCTTTTTATTAGGGCTGTAAAGATGTCGGGTCGAGTTGATTTTCGACCCGACCGACCCAATTCGGTTCGAATTAATTATATTTATCCATGTCTAAAGTGGATAGAATTGGGTGTAGTGGATCGAATTGAGTTGGATCACTCTAAATAATATTTTGTAAATATACCATATTTCGAGGGGGGACACATGGAGGAAAAAAAAAGAATAAATACCTCAAATTATTTCTTTCAAATTCTCAAAGGGCGAGGAGAGAAAAATTAACAGATAAAAAAAAAATAATAAGAAGTTGAGTTTTCTTCCTATTCTTTTCATTTGCTACTTCTTAGAAGTGATCTTCAAGATTGTTTAGCTCAAAAATTTGAAAATAACCACTCACAATCACTGACTCGAGCTTTCGATTTTATGAGCTTTGCCCACTTCGGTTTAGTCTTAAACAATGGTTAAGGTCACTCCGTTATCTTCACATGTCAAGATGTCACAACTATATCCAAAACACTTCATTATGTCAACTCAAGCTATCTTACGTTTCAATGGCTCCAATTTCTCACTTTTGGAATCATTTTCCTCATGCTTTAATTTAGCCTAAAAAAAAAAAACAAACAATTCCACCCTTTGGACCCTTAAACTTCGAATTTTAATCTCTTAACACCATAAACACCCAAACTTAAATCAAACTTATTGGATCTTTTAATTGCATATGCTCTTATACTAAATATCAATAGTTTTAGAGACTTAGATCTATTATGCTGATATGAGTCAATCAACCTTGAACGCCTCTTAAGATCACTTACTCTATTTTATGTTTCGAACATTGTAGAACAACACCTAAACGACCTCCAAAGCTAATGGAAAGACCATTTCTGATCTCTCAAATTTGACTCTAGAACCCGAATATCATGTGTAATTTAATTTTAACGCTTAACCTTAATGGGCATTCAATAACTCTTAGAGAACTCAATATAAGTACCCAAAACCTTACCGAAAACTTGTCAAAATTGTCTTGACTTAGCTGGACAGCACGATAACAACTTTCTAAACTCGAATCTAGCATTCAAATCATGAGTAAATTAATTATTCCACCAAACACTTAATTGGTATTTAAGACCCATTCAAGAAAGCCAAGATTCTCACCAATTTTGTTTCAAAATGCCCAATTTCAAGCTTTCTATTAGTTGGACAACAACTAAATTCTCACAAGAATCCAAATCTAACATCAAGATGTAATGGGTATTATGAAATCAAAGTCGAAACTTGATGGATAGTTGAAAATCAATTCAATAGCAACCCAAGTTCTTAAAACTCTTACTCTAGGCGACATATATGGTGGGAAAAACGGAAATGTGGGGGCTGGCTTTCATTCCTCGTGTGAAGGACGAGCGACGATGGGTTCTGGTCAGTGGCTGGTGACTCGCAACTCAAGAACAACAGGTACATCGCCATTTTGCTTTCGATTGACGATCGATTGGAAACACGTCTCTCTAGAACGACCAATTAGTGCTAATGGTTTCGAACGACGACAGTGTGGTGGCGTCGTCAGATGGTTGAGATGTGAGGAGAGTCGTGTCGAAAGGAAGGAAAAAAATCGTGAGGAAGGGGGGTCGACGTCTCTCTCTAAAACAATCGAGAAGAAGAAGAGATTCTTTTTATCTTATTTTCTATTTTATTATTATATTTATTTTTTAAAAGGGAAAAGACTTAAATGCCTCTAAACTTAATAACTTCTCTTTTTTTTTTTTTCATTTTCTTAATTTTTTTAGCTCTCACTCTCACTTTTTCAATGTTTTTACCAACTTAAATTGTTCCAAACTTCCTTATTAAAGTAATTAAATCTGTAAGAATGTAAAATATGCTTCAAGCTTGATTTACACAACTTAAGGAATATTACAGTAAGTAGAAAAGAAGTGAGGTTTTACACGACCATTTTGAGGATTTGTCTCAGTAAGAAGTTGACAACATAACTACACAAGATGAAATTCACTCTTTCCCATTCCTTGTGACAATAGATGATTGTGTTGTATTTTTAATTGGCTTAACATAGTTCTTTTAAAATATCTTAACCATATGTGTTTATTTCCTCTCTCTTATTAGTTGAGGTATGGTTGAGATAATTTAGGTGATCTAACGGTTGTGTGAGGTGTGCTATGATTGGAGGATTTTGAATTACTTTGGAGTTGTTGTGATAAAGAGATAAAATGGGTGGTACACAGTAGGACAAGCTACGCAGATAATTCTTCATCTCTTCATCTCTTCATCGTGATAAAGGTGTGTTTTTCTCTCTGGTCTTTACTTCTTCCGGTTGTTAATTAAAAAAGGACTAGTATCTTGTGTGTATGAAAGTTCTTAGTGTGATTGCATATGCAAAGAGTTAATTCCTTCAGGGGGAGCACAACTCAACATTTATCTTGAAGAATTCACATAGAGGGAGCCTGTGATTAAACGAGATTGATAAAGGCATTGATACAAGATCATAATGTGCTGAAGACACATTCGAATTCTCGTACAAGGGGAGCTTGTATTCTGTATCAGCAATAGACAGAGAGAGAGTCTCGGATACGTCATAGAGATATCAATCTTGTATCAGAGGGACTGCTGTTATTATCTAAAGTTATAACTTTTATTGTAACTCTGTAAGCTGGGTGAAGCTTCTGTGATAATAATAAAGCTGATCTCGTCAGGGTAAAAACTTCCCAGATGTAGGCTAGATTGTCGAACTGGGTTAGCAACGTCTTTGTGTTTGCTTCTCTTTATTTGACTTCTATTGTGTAACATTTATTCTACAATTATCGGTGTAACTACTGATAGAACGATCCTAATAAGTTTTTCAATTGGTAGCAAGGTTGTGGCAATTTTCACTATGGATGCACCAAGAGAAGGCAGCTCGACTACAAGACCTCTCATTCTTGATGGAACAAATTATGCCTATTGGAAAACACGAATGACAACATTTCTGAAATCCATTGATCAGAAGACCTGGAGGGCTGTTTTGATTGGTTGGACACCTCCCAAAATCATTGGAGCTAAAGGACTTGAAATCATTAACCAGAAGATAGCTGTACAGAAGATGAGGATAATGTTGCACTAGAAAATTCACGAGTCCTTAACGCAATATTCAATGGAGTGGATAGTAACGTCTTTAGACTTATTCATACGTGTGTAGCAGCAAAGAAGGCGTGGGATATACTGGATGTGGCACATGAAGGTACATCTAAAGTTAAGAAGTCAAGGCTGCAGATTCTTACCACGAAGTTTGAATCTCTGAGAATGCAAGATGAGGAGACCATTGTTGAATACAATGTAAGAGTTTTAGATATTGCAAACGAATCACATGGACTGGGAGAGAGACTATCCTAAGAGAAACTGGTCAGAAAGGTATTACATTATCTACCTCAACGATTTGACATGAAGGTCAAGACTATAGAAGAAGCTCATAACATTTCTGCAATAAAATTGGAGGAGCTGTTCGACTCGTTGCGTACATACGAGTTGTCTCTATGAAATAAGGAAGATAATAAAGGGAAAAACATAGCATTTCAAACTTCAATTAGTGCAGAATCGATTCCCAAAAAAGAACGGATAAATGAAAAAAATATAGTAGATTCCATTGCTCTGCTGACAAAACAGTTCTCAAAGTTCACCTGAAGATATAACAGGCGTTCCGGAAGTCAGCTACTGAGTCAAGCAATGTGAACTAGCCAAAAGTTTCAAGCTCTTCTGTAAAAAAGGAGTTTGAAGGTAGCAGTGGTAATTCTTCTCAGAGAAGCGATCGTGTATTCCGATGTAGAGAATGTGAGGGGTTTGGACATTACCAAGTTGAATGCCTTACATATCTTAGGAGACAAAAGAAAGGACTCACTGCAACACTGTCTGATAATTCTGAATATGACAGTAACAGTGAGGAGGAAGTCCAAGCTCTTGTGGTCTGCATAATCGAAGATACTGTGTCTGTTAAACAGTGAAGGAGATCAACTGGAACAAGGACTGACTGCGGAAGAAGGCCTTACGGATGATAACTCAGTTGGTGAAGAAGAACTTGAAATCGTGGGAGTCTTAGAGTAGCAGAAGGATAGAATACTGAATCTCATGGAAGAAAATCATCGGCTGTTAACCATCATTTCAGAATTAAAGAAAACACTGAGAGAGACTCGTCTTACGTGATAATATTTCCAAATCATTGCGCATGATGAATTCAAGCACAAATAGTTTGAATACTCTTCTTAGTGTAGGAAGGTTAGCTGGAGACAGGAGAGGATTAGGATACGAACAAGGTGATAATGGTTTAGAACCTGTGTATCATTCTCATGTGTCTCAAGTCAATAAGGGGATATCAAGAGAAAGTTTCTGATGGTCCGCGTATAAAAGCTAATTGAAGATGTATATGCCATTTTTGTGGGAGGACAGGACATATTCGACCCTTCTGCTATGATCTACACCGTGCAACTCAATTTCAAAGGGGACAACAACAATTCAAGCATGTCAAACGAGTATGAAAGATTAAAGAAGAACAGAATCAGACTTCAGATGGTCCATGTGAGAAAAATAGATGAAATGTGGCTCTCACCTTGGTTAACAAAATGACCAAGGAAGATTGGTACTTTGACAGTGGATGTTCACGCCATATGACTGGAAATCAGGCAGTTTTGACCAGACTGAAAGAATGCAAAGCAGGTTATGTTACTTTTGGTGACGAGGCAAGAGGCAGAGTAGTTGGCAAAGGAGACATTAAAGACCAACAACTACCGATGCTACGTGATGTATGTTTAGTGGAAGGTTTAGCTACAAATTTGATAAGCATCAGTCAGTTGTGTGACCAAGGGTATCAAGTGATTTTCTCCAGGGACATGCACTATTTTAGACGAGAATGCAACTACAAAAATGATTGGAACGTGTCTTACAGACAATTGTTACCACTGGATTCCTAGAGAAAAACGAGAAGTGTGTTGTTTAACCAAAGTAGATGAGACTACTCTGTGGCACAAAAGAGTTGGGCATGTCAACATGGAGCCCCTAAAGAAAGTTGTAGCTGAAGATACAGTACGTGGATTGCCATCATTAACGTTTGACTCAGATATATTTTGCGGTGAGTGTCAAGCTGGCAAACAAACCAGAGTGTCTCATAAGAAGGTAAGTAAATGTGCTACTAGCAGGGTTCTTGAACTTCTACATCTTGATTTGATGGGACCTATGCAGACTGAGAACATGGGAAGGAAGTGGTATGTTTGTGTCTGTGTTAATTATTATTCTAGATATACCTGGATATGATTCATTAGAGAAAAGACAGAGACGTTTCAAGTATGCAAAGCATTATTTCTACAGCTTCAAAGAGAGCAAGGAAACAATATCACACGCATACGCAGTGATCACGAAAAAGAGTTTGAAAATAAAGCGTTTGATGAGTTTTTGCAATTCAGAAGGAATATTTCATGAGTTTTCTGCCTCCATCACACCTCAACAGAATGGTGTTGTGGAAAGGAAGAATAGAACGTTGCAGGAGATGTCTCGAATGATGATGCATGCTATGAATGTTCCTCTAAAGTTCTGGGCAGAAGCTGTCAACACTGCCTGTCATATACACAATCGGGTGATGCTGCGAACTGGTACTACGAAAACTCTCTATGAATTATGAAAGGGTAAAAAACCGAATATAAAGTACTTCCATATATTTAGTAGCTTATGCTATATTTTGTCAGATAGAGACTATCATCGTATATGGGATTCAAAGTCAGACGAGGGTATATTCTTAGGCTACTTTCCTTCTAGTCGAGCATATCAAGTATACAAAAAAGTAACTCACATAGTGGAGTCTATCAATGTGACATTTTATGACAGATTAGCTCTTAGAACTATGATGATGAAGATGATGAAGTGTATATGGTAGGGAAGGATGAATCTAAGAGTAAAAAGTCTACTACTGAAATAGTTTGCGAGCCCAATGTTAGCAGCTTTAGTAATGACTCTAGCATTGTATCTAATGATAATACTATAGCTGAACTACCAGAAGTAACCAGTGAAGAGCCTCAAAATCTTCCTTCCACCAGAGTTCAGAAGAATCACCCCTTAGTTAATATTATTGGAAATCCCAGTTCTGGAGTAACAACTAGAAGAAAAGAAAAGGTTGATTATGCTAAGATGATTGGTAATATGTGCTTCACATCGTCAATTGAACCAACTACAGTGACTGAAGCATTAAAAGACGAATATTGGGTTAATACTATGCATGAAGAACTCCTATAGTTCAAACGAAATCAAGTCTGGACCTTGGTACCAAAGCCTAAGAATATAAATGTGATTGGAACTAAGTGAATTTTCAAGAATAAGACTGAGAGAAGGGCATTGTCACTGGAAATAAAACACGTCTGGTAGCTCAAGGGTATAATCAGATTCAAGGACTTGATTTTGATGAAACATTTGCTCCTGTTGCTAGAATGGAAGTTATTAGGCTTCTAATGGGAGTTTCATGTCTTCTCAAGTTCAAGTTATATCAAATGGATGTCAAGAGTGCATTCCTAAACGGTTATCTAAATGAAGAAGTGTATGTGTCTCAACCAAAGGGATTTGTTGATCCTCTGCATCCAGCTTATGTATACAAGCTGCAAAAGGCTTTGTATGGACTCAAGCAAGCTCCTCGTGCTTGGTATGACAGGTTAGCAAAGTTCTTATGCACCAATGGATATTCACGTGGTCACAGTGACAAAACTCTCTTTATTGAACGCTATGGTAGTAATTTCATCATAACTCAAATATATATGGATGACATCATTGTTGGAGGAGTGCCACAATCACTGGTTACTAACTTTGTTAAAAAAATAAAGTCAGAATTTGAAATGAGTATAGTGGGTGAATTGACCTATTTTCTTGGTTTGCAAGTTCAACAGACTGATAATGACATTTTCCTTTCTCAAGAAAAATATGCTCGAAACATGTTAAAGAAGTTTGGGCTGGACAAATCTCAGTGTAAGCGTACACCTGCGACAACACATGTCAAAGTAAAAAGAGGAATTGACTCTCCTCATACTAATGAAGGAACCTATCGAAGTTTGATTGGAAGCTTACTGTATTTGACGGCCAGTAGACCAGACATTTCATATGCAGTTGGCGTGTGTGCTCGATATCAATCCGAACCAAGGGAAGCTCATCTTTCCTTAGTTAAACATGTTTTTAAATATATTCTCGGCACAACTGACTATGATTTGTGGTATTCTTCTGACGCAACTTTCGTGTTAGTAGGATATTGTGATGCTGACTGGGCAGGATGCTCAGAGGATCGGAAAAGTACTTCTGGAGGGTGTTTTTTTCTAAGTAATAATCTAATCTCGTGGTTCAGTAAGAAACAAAACAATATTTCATTATCTACAGTTGAAGCAGAATACATAGCTACCAAAAGTAGTTGTACTCAGCTTTTATGGATGAAGAAAATGATCGAAGAGTATTCAGTCAGTCAAGAAGTCATGACTATTGTGACAACCTGAGCGCCATTAATATTTCAAACAATCCTATTCAGCGTAGTCACACAAAGCACATTGACATATGTCATCATTTTATACGTGATTTGGTCGAAAGTCAGGTGATTACTCTCTCTCATATCAACATAAATTCTCAGTTAGCTAACATCTTGACAAAACCTCTGGATGGTTCTACTTTTGAGCAGATGCGTGCAGGTTGAAGTGTTTGTCGAATGGGGTCTTAATCCCTTTCTATTTGTTGTTTATTATATGATTGGGTCAACGTTTATGTTTTTAATTGGGCTTGTTGGAGGTCTTATATGATTACGGCCCATATGTGCTAACTGGTGTGATTGTTTGAACTTTTAAATCACGGGGGAAATCTGTTTTTGACGGTGTGCGAAGTGTGTATCTCTGCGGAAACACTTCTTGTTCAACAATTTTTTTTCGTGAAGTTGTGATTTGTTTCCTAGGGTTTTTTACGATGGTATCTACATGAGAGGGTTTTTACCATGGGGCTGAGGAAGTTCTCCCTCCTACATGGTGCAATGCCCATGGAGTTTTGCATGCGCAGTTTTCCTGTATCTTCCTTGAAGAAAAAAAGGTTAGGGCCTCTACGAGGAACACCTCGTGTGCCCAAATCAGGTAAGCCCTCTTTCCATCAAGATGGTAGTTATGTTCCGTTGCATGTGCCTGATATTACTCCTATAGTCACAACTGTGGAGTCTAGTGTGGATAGTCCTGTTTCTGTTCCTGCTTCACGACTTGAGAATCAACATGTCTTACCTGACCTATCGTGTGAACAACCTGTGGTACAACCTGTGTTGACTGATTTGTCATTTGTTCAACCTTAATCTACTCGGGAACCGGACGTTAGTGTGCCACATTTTACTGGCTCCGCTCAGATTGAAGCTGATGTGCTTTCAACTGCAAACCGTTCCCCTCATGCCTCCGTGGATCCTTCAAGTCCTCTTCATTTGGACTCTGGGACTGATACTAATATTGTTATTGAAGGGCTTCCTGATTCTGTCTCTACCCATGCTTATCCAACCTCTTCTGCTGCTGATGATGATGATGACGATATAATCATTGCCTCCTTGATTCATGCAAAGAGGCGCCAAAGTGACAAAAATTCCAAACCAACAGTATCTGAGGCCATGGGAAAATGGCCAGCCACTGATCCCTCTGATTCTCGTGCTGGATAATGTCGTCGATATGTTACAACGAAACTCAGACGACGCAAAGTGCCTCCAAATGTACCAGCTGCTCCCATTGATGGGATTTCCTTCCATTGTGAGGACAATGTCTCCCAATGGCGTTATGTTGTTCAACGACGAATTGCAGATGGAATGCTTGTGTCTGACAAGCATCACTTCTGCTTTGAAGTAATGGATTTGGTAGCTCAGGCGGGGTTGATGAAAACAAGAGTGCAACTTGGGCCTTTTTACCTTAATTTGATTCAAGAACTGATTGTAAATCTACCATCTGGTTCTAATGATCCACATGACTCTGAGTTTCGCAAGGTGCATGTTCACGGACTTTGTTTTGACTTTTCCTTGAATCAATTTAATCAGTTTCTTGGCGTGGAAAATGTTTCTGCTATTTCTTTTTCCTCTCCATCTTCTAATGTTTTGACTAAGGAGTTGACTGGGGGTGTGTTGAGTCCATGGCCTTCAACTGGACATTTACCTGCATCTGACCTTAGTGTTAAGTGCCATCCTGCACAAAATAGGTATTGCCAACTGGATCCTTTCTACACATGCCTCTACTGTATCTTCAGCTCTGGGACAGTTAATATATCAGATTGGCCAAGGGAGTCAGAGTCAGGTGAATGTTGGTGATCTTGTGCTTAATCAGTTGTCTAAACATATTGCTTCGTTTGGGTTAAAGATACCGATATATTTTTCTCGCCTCTTGAGTGCGTTCATGTTATCTCAGCACTCCAATGTGCTCACAGCTCATGATTCACCGGGTCCTACTCCAAAGACATTACATCTAAGTCTACGCCTATTTCAGGGGACTTATGCTCCTGACATTGTTCGTTCTGTGTCTACGCCGTTTCCTAAAGATACTCTTGACAACATCTGTCCATCTGATGGTAGTTTTGTATTGCCATCGGGTTTAGGGACTCGTGTGATGCACACTCTGTCGTCTGAATCTCGAGTCTTAACAACTGCCATTCGAACACTTACTGATAGGAGAGCAGTAGTGGATGCCTTGTTGGCCGTGTTGTAGAGAGCGATTCCTCGTGAACCATCTCCTGAGGGATCTGTCTCTCCCCAGGCTTCCGATAATTTCTTCTCTCACCCATGGGGAGAATATATTTGTAGATGTTGTGGCTATGACTCTGGCTGCTTGATTCTGCATTTGTCTATATTTCTTTTGATTCTGCTGTTATGTTGTTATGACTTTGGTTCTGACTTTACTGCTCTTGTTCTTGTTATTGTGCTTGTTATGCTTCTGTTTTGGTGAATGATTGATGGTGGTGGTTCTCTTTTCTCTATATGGTATGAATTCTGTTTTATTGACTGTGTTGGGCTTCTGAACTTAATGTTGTTGGATGTATGGATGTCAACTACATAACTTGGTGGTAGGATTAGAAGTATTTGATTTGTGGGTGATGAAAAGAAATTATGTTAGCCAAAGGGGAAGCTTGTTGTGTTTTGAATTGGCTTAACATAATTCTTTTAAAATATCTTAACCATATGTGTTTATTTCCTCTCTCTTATTAGTTGAGGTATGGTTGAGATAATTTAGGTGATCTAACGGTTGTGTGAGGTGTGCTATGATTGGAGGATTTTGAATTACTTTGGAGTTGTTGTGATAAAGAGATAAAAGGGGTGGTACACAGTAGGGCAAGTTACGCAGATAATTCTTCATCTCTTCATCGTGATAAATGTGTGTTTTTCTCTCTGGTTTTTACTTCTTCTAGTTGTTAATTAAAAAAGGACCAAAATAGTATCTTGTGTGTATGAAAGTTCTTAGTGTGATTGCATATGGGTGCAAAGAGTTAATTCCTTCATGGTGAGCACAACTCAACATTTATCTTGAAGAATTCACAAGGGGGGAGCCTGTGATTAAACGAGATTGATAAGGGCATTGATACAAGATCATAATGTGCTGAAGACACATTGGAATTCTCGTACAAGGGGAGCTTGTATTCTGTATCAGCAATAGACAAAGAGAGAGTCTCGGATACGTCATAGAGATATCAATCTTGTATCAGAGTGACTACTGTTATTATCTAAAGTTATAACTTTTATTGTAACTCTGTAAGTTGGTGAAGCTTCTGTGATAATAATAAAATTGATCTCGTCAGGGTGAAAACCCCCAAGATGTAGGCTAGATTGATGAACTGGGTTAACAACGTCTTTGTGTTTGCTTCTCTTTATTTGACTTCTATTGCGTAGCATCTATTCTTTAATTATCGGTATAACTACTGATAGTTTTTCAGATTGCTCCCTTAATAGTTGGTTCCATGTCTTGAACAATGAGGCTTTAACCTCTCACTGGGCCCGAGTGGTGTTAGTTTATAGTGGAACTTTAAACTATTTGTTCATTATAGGGATCAATGACATTTAAGGAGCTATATGTAACTACAGAAGTAAAATGGTAATTTGACCCAACTATTTGTTCATTATGGGGATCAATGACAATACCTTCAAAAGGATCTTCACTGATCAATATTCCCGCGACATCATCAAGTGCTTGTTCATCAGACTCTAAAGCAGAGACATCTATGTAATGACCTACCAGCTCACTAACTGGTTCATCAACTGGTGGGCCAACGGGCGATGTGACAAACGACGAGCCTTCACCAACGACATAGAGCTGTTGCATGTCCACCGAGTTTTCCTACAAGTGATATGAATAATACGAATGGATATAATAATATAATTAAAAATAAAGAAAATAAATTGAATAACAATATGCCTTGAGTAACAAATTCCACATGTCCTTTATGGCAGTCAACTCAACCACAAAGGACAACTCCATGGGATCCAAATTCCACATCTCCAAGCACGATTAATTATAAGTATAAACAAAAAGTTACATCATAAAATTAGGAACCTGGAAAACGAATGGGAACCCATATAAGCTATAGGACTTGAGTGACTTGTTATTCCCAAACTTCTTTTTGTACATTCCAACTTTCCCAATTAGTGCATCCTTTACGCTCCCCAATGTCTTAACGAAGATCAAGTTTCCATAATCATAGCTGATGAAGTCCAAATAATCTACAAGGCCTACATGGTCTAGTCCATGTGTTGTCTCTTTTCTCTCCCCATCATTGAAAGCTCGATGAAATAGAATATGAACATCTTCACCGCATCCTCGTCACTCTGAACTGAAGATTTGGGTAATATTTATTCAGCTTGGACTCATTCATGTTTGTCCTATCACTCAAATATAAACTGTCTAGGCCAAATAACTTTATCTCGTTCAAATCAACTACGTGTCTCGACCTATACCTTAAACCTGTAATAGTGTGAAACTCTTCCACCCGAAAGAGATCTTCTCACCCAGTAACTTAAAACTAATAACATTATCCCAACTATCCTCGACCTCTCTCAATAGAATGGCACAAAGGTCCATTGAACACCAACTTAACGTCCAAAAAATGATCAAATGCAGTTTTCTTAAACATGTTAATTGCTTAGGTGTTAACTTATTTTTTATGTTCGAGACGGTATTCGCTAAATGAGAACATGTCAAATTGGCTGGAAAAAAAAATCAAAAGTGCGGATTTAGGTGACCAGAGATGCCAAACAAAAAACACATAAAACAGGGCACAACTACAAGTAATATGTTTAAAAACTAGGGCCTATCTTGAGCCAAACTCGACTAAGATCGGTAAAAAATATTAAAGAACTCAAGACCTTTTCACCAGAATGCCACGAGATTAGGATTTTTGATGTATTCTATGAAGGAACTCGGGCTAATCTCCGGTAAAATCTACCCCGAGATCTTACATAAAATAATGCAAAAAAAACACGAACCTTCAAAATCACGGGACTTAGGATCTCAAAACAATTTCAACCCAATCTCGACTGAGATGTATGTTCTTACTGAGCTCAACATGATGGAAATGTCGAGATTCATCGAATGAAACCAACGTACATGAAATAACGACACAAAATATGCAAAAGATCCAACAGTATAGCTCACATTCATTAGATTTTGCATCAAACCCTAACTAAACATAACTTAAAACGCAAACCAAAGGACAAAATTCGTTAAAAGGGGAATACCTCTACAAATTGAATATTGAGAATGCACTAAATAGGTTTGAGCACACGAAAATCAGTGAACTTTAGTGATTTTGAGAGCAAAGAAAATGATAACTCGACTAGAATGAGCACCTAGATTCACAAACGTGAAGATGAAGAGTTTTATAAAACTAGGGTATTTTCGTAATTGCAGGGTAGCCTCTACTTTGAATTTCAAACTATTATATTGAAATCTCGATGCCGATCTCGGCCTAGACAACCTGGGAAGAAGCACTCGATGACTTTTAAAAAATGTGCTTTTTTTAAAATGTGAAATCTAAAGTGGACCGTTCTGGACAATTTTCCAATTTTAAAACACTTCAAAATAGTGAAGCCAAATGAATGACACGTGGGCAGAATAGAAAATGTTTTTTCTTTTTTTGAGAAAGTGAGCTGTGTGGCCCTAATTTTTTTGCCCCAAAAATAAATAAATAAATACACATGTTTCTTCTTTTTTGTGAGGTTGGAGTTGAAATTTTAACTTTGTGGCCTAGATTTTTTCTAAAATGAAAATTATATGTCAGAGAATAAAATGTTTTCAAAAAGTATATTGTATTTGATTTTTCATTAAAATTCTTTTTAAATTTTTATGAAAAGAAACGATGTTTATATTTATTTTATAAAATGAAATTGTATATTTAATGATAAAAAGAAATTAAAGAACTAATAAAAATTAATTACAAAGGAAGAATTATAAATAGTACTTTCAGAAAAATGAAATAACTATAAATTAAATGAAGTCATTATAATTTCAATATCAATTCATTAGTATTAGAACTATGCAAAAATAAACAAAATGTCAAATTACAAATTTAGTGTCTATAATGTAAAAGAAAAATAGATAAAAAAAATAGATCAATATTATATTTTCAGTTTTATAAATTCGCATAAATAGTCAATAAAATCTTTAAAATGCTCCTTACGACAAGGACGAAGGGTTTTATCAAAGAAAAGTCTAAAATGAACTAAATTCAAAGTATTTTAGACCAAAATTGTATTTTTAAAACAAATAAATAAAATTTGAAAATTATTTTCTCATTTTTTTTTTTAAAAAAAATGAAAATCACGCCATCAGGACAAAACTTATAACGAGAGGTTGAGGGTGAGGGTGAGGGTGAGAGTGGTTTTTGATTTGGAGAGGTAACAATGGGAGAGGTGGTGAGTAACAAGCAGGTGATTTTAAAGGATTTCGTCACCGGATTTCCGACGGAATCGGATTTGGAAGTAACGACTTCCACCAT
This sequence comes from Cucumis cinereus, assembly GCA_037974625.1. Classification (NCBI taxonomy): domain Eukaryota; kingdom Viridiplantae; phylum Streptophyta; class Magnoliopsida; order Cucurbitales; family Cucurbitaceae; genus Cucumis; species Cucumis cinereus. Next base: position 13,543 of record JBBPDJ010010704.1, on the reverse strand, counting down.
TAGCTTGAAGCTTCCAGAATGTTGGAAGAAAGGAGTTTTAGTGAAGAATCTCTACTTATCCTGTGATCCGTACATGCGAATTCTAATGACCAAAGCCGATCTTTACTTGCCCATTGATTTATACACTCCATCCAAGGTATATATCATCTTCTCATTCTAAGTAAATTTTATTGTTTTTTTTTCTTTCTTTAATTTATTTAATTTTTTCCCCTTCCATTTTATAGTTACAACTTGGGTTAAATTGTTGAGTTAATTGATTTACTTTGGTTCATTTGACTTCGGTTCTTATTGATTAACTAATTCTCACTCTAATCTCTCTTTAAATTTGAAAGAAAAAAAAATTCATGTTAATTTAATTATTTGGTCCTTAGAGTAAGGAGGAAGTTTGTTTAGCTGTTTAATTTTTGAAATAAGTTATTTTGCAAAAATAAATAAATAAATAAAGGGTGTGTTTGGATTTAGAAAAATTATATCAAATAACAAAATTATTGAAAAATATTTATAAAATACTCGTAGATTATATGGGTATGGAGTAGATTAAATATTTATAAAATACTCATGAATGAATGAGAGAGACATGCATACACAGGTGATACATGGGTTTGGAGTGGGAAAGGTATTGGAATCAGGAGATCCAAATTCAAATTTGAAAGAAGGAGACTTTGGGGAAATACTGGTTGGGAAGAATACAGTGTGATTGAAGACCCACAAAAGCTCTTTAAAATCAACCATTCTCCTCCTCCTCATCATCATGTCCCACTTTCTTATTACACTGGAATTCTTGGTATATTTTTCTTACTGTTCCTTTCAATACATCATCAAATCAAATCAACATTATTACATTATATTAATTATGGCTTTATATTATATATATAACTTTAGCATCAATGTGGATGTTCTTCAGGTATGACTGGTATGACAGCATACTTTGGATTCTATGATGTGTGTTGTCCAAAAGAAGGTGAATATGTGTTTGTTTCAGCTGCTTCTGGTGCTGTTGGTCAGCTTGTTGGCCAATTTGCTAAATCTGTTGGTTGCTATGTTGTTGGCACTGCTGGTACTCAACAAAAGGTCTCTTCACTTCCACTTTTTTCTCTTTAATATTACAAATTAGTCATCCTTATATATAGTTTGGATCCCAGAAACTTAACTTACAATTTAATTCCTCTAAATATCTATTTTCATTAATATTATTTACTTATATAAGCTCTGTTTGTTTGTACGCCTCACCAGATTGATCTCCTAAAAAACAAGTTTGGGTTTGATGACGCTTTCAACTACAAACAAGAATCCGACTTGAATGCTACATTGAAAAGGTATAAACTTTATATTGTAAAAATTCATGTTTATTACAAAACTTAATTGTGTTTTATAAATGCATCCATTCAGTTTTTAGATTATGGCCAGAACCGAAAACTGTTTTAAAATGACTAAAATCATTTTTTACATGTTTCAAATCATTTTTCTTCTAATCTATGATGCTTGATATTCACAAGGAAGTGATTTTGAAATTATCTTTTTATTTAAATTTATTTTACCCTTATATTTCTAGAGATCATATATATATATATATATATATATATATTTTGTTCATTTTTATTTTAAAGTCAATTCAAAACATGTACTCAAATCATTGAAAATCTCTTTTAACTTTGATGGTAGATCGTCACTTTTAAAGATGCATGATTAAACATTGTTACCCGTGTACTATTAAACATTAAAAAATTACTTTAAAAGGGTAGAACAAAACATTAAAATAATTAAATAAAAATCCTTTTTAACAAATCAATAGATCATAAATCACTATCCGTAAAATCTCCAAATATGCGGTTAGTTAAAAAAAAAAATATATATATATATATATATATATACCCTAAACTTTATAGATAGTAAGTTTTTGAGATGTTGTGGTTTATATTTAATGTCAATTAATAGTTTTCTTGTTTTTATTACGTACCCAACATGAAGTGAAAGATTGAAATATATGTGAGAAAAAATGATTTAGTGGTAGAACCAGAAGGAAGATAGGTATCTTAAACGTTTAATTTGTTTCATGGGGTGTCCCCCACCCAACATTATACTTTGACAAGACAAGCGGGGCCGTATTTGCTATTATTTTATCATATTGTTTTAAACGTTTCTTTTTCTGTTTCCAATAATTTTGGGGAAAACAATTTTTCTTAAACCAATTTTATTGTTGTACAAATATGTTTGAAAAATAAACAAGTTAAAAAAATGACAAATATCCATTTATACTTTCGAATTCTATCAATTTAGAGCTTAAAGTAACTATTTGTCGATTTATACCCCAAATTGTATCAATTTAAATCTTAAATTAATGATTTTATCAATCTAAATCTTGCACTTTCACAAGTATATCAATTTAAACTCTAAACTTTTGGATTTAGTTTGAAAAATATCGTGCAAATTACTTAATTTTTTTCATTTAAACTTGTAAAATGTTGTAAGTAAATCGATTTAGACACTGCATTAGAATTAGTTTTGAAATCATCCATGCATAAATTTTTATATGTGAATAATGTTTTAGAATATTCGATTTAACAAAATGGATGATTATATAATTTGAATAAACAACTAATAAGTCTTAATTAAATTAGCATATGTAAGTTTGGATATTTAATTGATAAACCTATAAGTCTAACACGATCTTTAATCAAATAAAACATAATGAATAGTTTAAATTGATACAATTATGAACATTTAAAGTTTAAATTGAGATAATTATTAGTTTAAAGTTCAAATTGATACAACTTCAAAGTTCAAGTTTAAATTGATACAATTATTAGGTTTAATATTTAATTTGTATAGTATAGTTTTTTAAGGAATGTTAGAGGATAAAAAATGATAATTTTTAATAAAAAATTGAATGATTAATTAATTTAATAAGCATTTTTAATTATAGCACAATGAATCAAAATATTTATAAGAAATAGTAAAATTTTAGATTATATTAATGATAAACCTTTTTAGACTTCTATTATTGTCTATCAATCCATGGTAAACATTGATAGATACTGATAAACATTAATAGACATTGATGGACACATATAGAAATTTATGAAGTCTATCAATGATAGAAGTTTATGGAGTCTATCAATGTCTATCAGTATCTATCATTGATAAAATCTAAGTTTGCTATATTTTATAAATATTTTTCATCAGTTTTGTCATTTACAATAATTTTTCAAACACTTTATCATAAGGATGAATTATATTGAAAAATGACTTAAAAATGTTTAATCACTAAAAATCTTCAAAATAAAGGGTAATTAAATTAGAAAATATTTCAAACTAGTGCGAATTCATTTTAAAATTATTTAAAAAATATTGGTATTAGTTTGAACAAAGCATGTCAATTTGGCCTCTATAATTTTTTTGACACATCAATTTTAACCAACTAACTTTTTAATAAAGCTTTTAAATGGTTTTAAATATAATTAGTTGGAGTTAAGTCAATATGAATATAGCTCTACTGACATTAATGTAATTGATCAACCTTAAGATTTTAGGTTTAATTTTCTCACTTTACTTATTATTAAAAAACTTATTGGAGTCCATTCAATAATAAGATGAACTATGATCATGGTTCCCAAAATTTATCGAGAATTATTAATTCTTTTAAAAACATTATCAATAAATTTGATTTCAAACTTAGCTACTACCGATGTTATTTCTTGTCATTTTTTTTTTCTCTCACGACAACTTTGGAGTGTTACGTTAATATAATTCAATATCAACAATAGTTTAGTGGATAAGGTAAGTGGGGTTTGGTAATCTTTTGATTTTGAAAACTAAACATATTTTTTCAATTTCTTTTAACAATTTTCAAACTTCTACCTAAAAAAGTTGTATTTCTAACTAAATTAAAAAAGAGAAACAAGTTTTTAAAAACTATTTTAAATTCTTTTGATTTTAATAAAATGACTTAAATTTTAGAAGTACCAGTAAAAAGTAAATAACAAATAAAAAATTTATAAGTGAGAGGGCAATTTATAGGCTAAAATTTCAAAAATAAAAAATAAAATAGTTATCAAATCTACCATATTTTATTATCGTTTTCAATTATCCATTCCATAACCTAGCTAAAAAAAAAAAAAGAACAACCTAATGGAGAAAGTTTTGGTATAATTGATGGAACAGATACTTCCCAAAAGGCATTGATATATACTTTGAAAATGTTGGAGGGAAAATGCTTGATGCAGTTCTAGGGAACATGAGAGACCATGGAAGAATTGCAGCTTGTGGAATGATATCCCAATACAATCTTGAGAAGCCAGAAGGAGTACACAACTTATTAAACATTGTTTTGCATCAAATTCGTGTCCAAGGCTTTGAGGTTTTTGATTACTACCATCACTATTCTGAGTTTTTGGATGCTGTTTTCCCTCTAATTCAAGCCCAAAAGCTTACTTATGTCGAGGACATGGCTGACGGCCTCGATGCCAGCCCTGCCGCTCTCGTTGGCCTCCTTTCTGGCCGCAATGTTGGGAAGCAAGTTGTTGCTGTGGCCGCTCAGTCATGAGTGTAATTTGTATTGACTGATCATAGCAAAACTTGGTGTTTCATGTTTGATGTTAATTGTCATTCTATAGAGCTTTATTATGTTTGAAGAAGATTGCTTTTCCAATCCATGTCAACCTCATTAGAGGAGCTAAAATGTGTGTTTTTATCAATGAGTTGTACAACTTTTACTCAAAAATCAGTTTTAGGATGTCTTATATATGTGTATAGATATATGTGTTTGGAATAAAACAAAGAATTATATAGTGATCACCATAATGTATATTTCGACGACGTGTTCTTTAAAGTTCATCAACATAATTTAGAAACATTGTGTTAGTTTAGATTATATAATCAATTAAGGCAAGTTTATCGAGAGATATTATGACCTGATAAAAAAAGTATACAAATTTCAATACTATGCCTAATTGATATGAAATGGGATTACATACCAACCTTAAGCATTAGATACAATTTGGGTGAAATTGAGGAGAAAGATGACCTTATTTGGAGGTCATATTAATGATGAGTACTTTGTTAGACATAGTTACATCATTTATAAGTTTCATATCACCGTCATACTTTGGTGAGGACGTGCAACAAAGATTGCTTTTTGAACGTTATTCTCTTCAAAATTACAACTAAAACAACATTTCAAGATTTTGGTATGTTAAGATGCCCAAGCTTAAACAAATTAAACCCAAAAGGAATATATATGTTCAAAGATCTCTCTATGTGTAGGTTGTTCTTTAGGAGGTATAAATAGACTTTTATGCAATTTTATATAAAATAAAATGTATATGTTATGAAAAATTTTAATTTTATAAAGAATAATGTGAATAAAAGACTGCAAGCCTTTACCTAGGTGAGTTAGTAGTGTTGATATTTTGGTTCCAAGTAAATCCACCAAAAGTTAATAAGTGTTATTAACCTTTTAACCACATTTAAATGTCAAATGAATCCTGGTCAAACAAGACGAGCCTTCATCGTAGTGGGAGAGTTATTGGATAATTCAACATTTACTATGACTTAGCTGAAGTTAAAGTTGTCATATTGGTTGACAAATTAAAGGCTAATCATCTCCGTGGTGGGAGGTATTAACAAGGATTGTATGGTCAAAGTTATGAACTCGAGATAAAGTTTATATACTTCATCTTAGTTTGGATTTGTAGACTTTCTTGATGGGATGAAACCCATAAATATGAATAGATCTACAAAAGAGACTTTAATGTGTAGATTAGAAGATATAAATCTTGAAAATAAGACTCATGGCAGAGGGTGAAACCTATTGAGAGAAATCAGTCAATTTTCTCACTCATTGTCATGATGGAGTCTTTTGAGCACTGTTCGTTGTTGCATATGAGATATGCAAAAAATGAATGTTTAGATTCTTTTATGAAAAGAATTTAAAGAATGCATCTACACAAACAAAGGAGTTCAACTTTCAAAGATCTCATGCAAAGAGTTTTCAAAATTGTGTATACTCATTTGAGAAGTGAATTAGAAATTTAGATCTTTTAATGTAAGGTTTAATAAGAGATTGAAGGGATAGGAGCTCTTCCGCAGTAGAAGATTTAATAGAATCATTACTCAAATTTAATTGGAAAAATAAAAATACATATATATTGAAAATAAATATAGAAACAATATATATAAAATAATAAGGCTAAACATACATATAGAAAAGTAAATAAGATTATAGAGAAGAAATTAAAACTTACTTTCATTATCGACTATGAATCTACAAATCACCAAATGTGAGGTCACCATCACCTAAAACCTTTCCTATCCTCTGGGTAGAGGGAACCTTTTTGGACTTTGGAACTTTTTAGAGAAAAAAATTTAGAGAGAGAAAAAAAAGGAAAAAACCTTTTATACCAATCTTTTTTTTTTTCTTTTGCGTTGTATTATGTTATCTTGTGCTGTATTTATTAAAACACCGAAGATAACTATTTATAACATTTTTTCTTATTTTACAAGAAAAGAGGTTAGAGAAAATTGTGGGATTACTTAATGAATCTCAACATTTTTCACATTTATTTAATTTCAATTAAATCAACTTTAAACTAACAATTAATTAAATCATCTTTAATTAATATTCTGAAAAACGGATTAGGATTGTACTATTAGTAGTTACACCAATAATTTAAGAAAAGATGTTATGCAACAGTAGTCAAATAAACAGAAAGCGACACAAAGACGTTGTTAACCCAGTTCGACAATCTAGCCTACATTTGGGGGATTTTCACCCTGACGAGATCCTTTTTATTATTATCACCAGAAGCATCACCCAACTTACAAAGTTACAATAATAGTTATAACTCGCGATAATAACTAAAGCCACACTGATACAAGATTGATCTCTCTATGTATCCGAGACTCCCACTGTCTTATATACTGATACAAAATACAAGCTCCCCTAGTAAGAGAATTCCAACGTGTCTTCAACACATTATGATCTTGTATCCACTGCTTTCTTTGATATCGTTCTATCAATCACAGAACTCCTCCTGTGTGAATTCTTCTAAAATAGTTGATGAGTTAGGCTCCCCCTAACACAAAGAATCCTTTGCATCCATATGCTTCAACACCAATAAGAAATAACAAAACACAAGACACTACTCTGGTTACTTTAAAATAACATAAAAAAACCAACTAGAGAAATACCACACCTTTTTCACAGATGAAAAGATAAAAAATGTTCCAGTCACCCTACTACCTCGTTTTCCACTTATTTATTTCTCCATAGCAACAAAACAAAATAATTAGAAATGTTCCAATCATAACCACACCTCACCAATGTCGTTGACTCACTTAAAAAGACTCCAAGAAATCCCAACTACTTTTCAACAAAGAAAAGAGAATAGATAGATAAATATGGTTAGGATATTTTCTCAAAATGAAAGAAATATGTCAAGCCAATTAAAAATACTAACATATTCCATTAATCTTTCTCATATCTTTTAGTTTTAATTTAATTAAACTAAACTAAACTATTAATTAATTCTACAATCAATTAATTGCAAAATTTTAAAGTTAAAACATAAAATTCTACAAAATATCACAAAATTCCTAAATAAAAATTTCTCCTTAAAATATACTAAATCAATAATTCGTCACATAAAAAATATGTTTGATTATTAACACACTAAATTATTAACATACAACTTCGTTAAAACATTTAAGTCCTAAAATTCCTTTGTACTTCTATTTTTCTTTTTATTCTTATTCAATCAATTATCTTACTAAATGTGCAATTTTATGTATTTATTTATTTGATTTAAAAAGGGACGGGAGAAAGAAGAAGAAAAATTAGAGAAATTAGACAATATTGACGACTTGTGCTATATAGCTACAAATGTATTTTTTTTAAAGTGTAAGAGTATTTCTTAAACTTTCAAAGTTTAAGGGTATTTTTAAAACTTTGGTGTTTATCAATGGTCAAATAAATGTTTTTATGTGATCGGTTATTGTTTTAGCATGTTTTAAAAAGAATTTTTTATTTTAAAATTTTGTGAGATTTTGTGGAATTTTATGTCAACTAAAAATTTAGGTTTTTATTTTGGGGGTGAGAAATTGGTGTAAAATTTGGATCAAATAAAGTATTTTTAATTTTTTTAAAGTTTAATGGTATTTATGAAACTTTTAAATAGTTTAAGGGTATTTTTAAAACAAAACTTTAATTTTTTTCATCCAAAACTGATGGTAGGAGTATTTTTGAACCATTTTCGAGAGTTTAAAGACATTTTTGAAATTTTTAAAAGTTTAAGAATATTTTTGACATAAACCACAAAGTTTAAGGGCATGTTTTATAATTTAACCGGTCAAAAAAGAAAATCATGAGAACGTTTGTACCAATTATGTAATACCAATTCCCAATTCCAAATGTCATCAAAAGCATTGGATTGGCGTAAATTTTGGGTATGGTTTGGTTTAACTTTTCTTAGCATTTAATTATGAAAAATAATTATTTTAGAAAAAGGTGGAACATTTGATAACTACTCAAAGTAGCTTTGAAACTCTTAAATAAAAAGGACTTTTTGAAAAATATAATATTTTTCTTTTTCTCTAATCAATCGAGACAAGGAATTCTAAGCAGTACTCATTAAACTACAATATAAGATTAAGCAAATAAATGATACCTGAATATAAAGAGTGGAGTATTGTTTTGGCAGATCCTTATCTCCTTGCAGTCCAATTTAATAAGAAAATATTCTACATGGCACGTGATAAACCAGCTTGATTATAAAGGAGAATTGTTCTAGTGAATCTTCATGTTTATTCCCTCAATTTGACACACAATAGATTGAAATGCAATATCCATATAGCCTATATACAAAGCATGACACTAGATAAAGAAACATACTCACCCACAAGCATCATTTTCTTTTTTTCTCTTTTTTTTTTAAGTTGTCATGAATGCAAAATATTCACCTTTCTCACCGGAATTAACCAATTTTAAAAGTAACTCCATTCAAATCTTTAGAAGTGTTTTCTGCACATGTCACTGATATGGGGTCATTGAACCAAACAATCAGTCCACTTAACAACACTTGATCCAAAACACATCATTCATCCTAAACCCCAAACGACCACCAATTCAAATACGCCCTTTAAACCTGTATGAGGTGTTCGGTAGTAATGCCTTTGTCCTAAAAACATGGTCATCTACTCTTTGCCTTTCGGACATGCACGACAAGAACTGTTTGTCTCCATAGTGACAACTTCTTATCATCTAGCTTCGCGAAGAAGATGGCGCTTAAAAAATGGCCAAAAAAGGAATTTATAATAGAGTGGTACAAGGCTTGGATTTACAGAGACAACGAAGGCTGGCTGTTTGGATGAGGACTCTAGGCATCCATCACATGCATTGTAGAGAGTTACACAACAGCTCTAATATACGAAGAATATGGATTTCTAAAGGTCGTAAACAACTAGAGAAGTAAGCTTGGGTTTTATCCTAGATCAAAGCGGAAAGAAAAAAGCATTGTCCCCTTAACCTTAGCTGACTTCAACCAAATAAAGACAGGAAGACTTCGACTAAGTCCGCTTATTGTTTATTTCTCAAAACGCTATTACTAATACACAGGACTTGTTATAAAAGAGAGTGATTGCTTTGTAATCCCAACCCTCTAACCACATTACACAAGAATCAGCAAGAAGAATTAATATTGATATGAAATATTTCTACATATATTCCTCAATTATAGGAATATCCACAGTTTTATAATTTCTTTTTCTATTCCTCTAATTGTGGGATTTAAGTTTATTATATGTATCTTTGTATTTCTATCAAACTAATATGGAAAAAAAAGAGAACCCTAGGATTCCTTTATTCTACAGTTTACAGCATGGTATCTGAAAAACTAAGTAAAACAAAATTTTTCCAGTAGTATATAGTTAGCAGTTACGCTAATAGCTCAGAGAATGACTAAGGATGCACAATAATAGAGTAACAAATAACACAGGAGCTTGGTAACCCAATTCGATGGAAACCACCTACGTCTGGGGGGGTTTACACCTAATTAAGAACAATACTTCACCAGGTACAAGAGTTTTTTCACCTTACAGAATCACTATGACAAACATAACATGCATAATTCATAATAAACCTAGTAAATACGTAAGCAAGAAACTAATCTTTAAATGCTTCAACGACCATTAGTCACTTTCACAAGCTCTCCCTATCAAAAACATCAGATATAAGTGTTCGAGAGAATCCCTTTCGCACTTTGTACTCTTGCCTCGATTGCTCTTCGTTTAGTTACTAACAGGCTCCCCCTGTATAGACAAAATGCTAGGCTCTCCCTAACACAGGTATCTTAACAATGCTATCGAATGGAGTGATATGCAAACTCTCTCTGAATAATCACTTCTGAAACGAATAATAGGTAGGCTCTCTCTAATTGATACACCTTCATACAATAGCTTCAGATGATGTCGTCGACATGATAATCAACATGCGATTCCATCTTGATACTACACACACAACGAATATGGAAACTATAAAGCCAAGAAACTCATACCTTTACACGAAAGAAACTTATGCTTTTCTGTAAATAAAGTCTCATCTTTTTAAGCAGCATGTATAACCATATGTGTAGATATACATATGTACACATACATATATACATACATATATACATATGTTTATCATAAAGATATTTGATTATCTTTAACAATAAACAAAATCAAGGAATATCTTTTATTTAAAATAGTAAGATCGTCCACTTATATAGCTTGAATATATAAACCATATATTTTTAAATCCTTAAAATATAATAAGAATACATATATAATTTAAGATAATTTGGAAAAGAAATTTGTCTACCAAATAAGGTGAATAATTAAATCATAACAATCCACGAACGCGCACGCACGCACGCGTGCACGTGCTCACCCATGCGCACATATATAATTTAAGATAATTTGGAAAAGAAATTTGTCTAACACACACACACACACACACACGCATGCACGCACGCACGCACGCACGCACGCACGCACACAGAGAGAGAGAGATACACTCAAGGATATACCATCCAACAGAGATCGTAGAGTTATCATCAGCAGAAATAAACAACTCAATAGTACAGTCACAAACAAACATCACAGAAGCAGTTAACCAACTAAAAAAAACACAGTCACATAGTCAGCAACCATAATTAGCAACTAGAAACATCATCAGCAAAAATCACTCATAAAAAACACGCATCCACTCATTACATCACTACAAAATTGACTTTACTTGACACTTTTTATTTTACATTACTTGACGGTTTTATAAAAACCGTCAAGTAATGTTAAAAATCGTCAAGAATAAATAAAAGGAGGAAAAACGAAGAAATTTTTTGAATTCCTTTAACATACTTGACGGATTTTAACTGTCAAGTATAATTTAATTTTACTGGAATTTACCCGTCAAGTATGTGAATTAAAAAAAAGGTGCCCATATATCCGCGTGTCTTCTAAAAACATTTCGCCCTCTTCACTTTCGTGCAAAACCCCCATTTCTTCCCCTTTTCGCCTGTGTCTTCTCAAGAAAATTTCGCCTGCATTTCTTCTCTGTTCTTCCATTCCTTCACAAAAAAAGAAACCCACGACGACTGCGTGTTTCTTTTGTTCTCCCTTTCTTCCATCCGCATGTTTCTTCATAAACGCTAAACATTCAACAACCCACGAAGAACCCACGACGCTCGACAACCCACAACACTCGAAAATGCCCACAAATGCTCTAAAACCCTCATTTTCTTCTTTCGGTCGTCTCACATCTTGTCTCCACAGCTCCATTTCTCATTGTTCTTACTTTCTTCGTCGTTGTTCATTCTTTTTCAAGATTTCCAGGTTTTTATTTCTTGATGTTTAATTTCTTAATGTATCAAATTAAATTCTCTTTCAAAGTCAGACCAAAATGGAAGAGATGAAGGAGCCAAGATCTCGAGTCAGAGGAAGAGTCTGAGTGACAGAGGAGAAGAATGATGCACTTCAGAGAATCTTGCAAGTGTACTTCAATCTCTCGTTGGTGCAAGCAATTTCTTTGACACAACAGAACAAGCAAGCCTTTCATTTTGAACTTCGTGAGTATAAGTAAGTCGTGGCGGAGGATAGGTTTCAAGGGTAGTAGAAGTCAAAGCCAAAGTTGTGGGTGAATCAAGCACTGGCTTAATTACCGAATTCTTTTTTTTTGTTTTTTATTTGTTTCAGAGTCGTTTTGGCTAAAAAAGCTAAAGGAGTATGAGATGAAGAGTAAATTCAATGAACGTAGGTATGCTTCTTCATGACATGTTTTTTACACTATCAAATATGCTTATAGTCTTCTAAGATTGTGAGCATCTATAGTTATTGTTTATCTGTAGTCCTTTTGATTATTTGATTTGACATCCATGAGTTGAGATGACCTTTACACTATCAAGTATGCTTATAGCTTTTGCTTTTAACTAAAACTATGAGCATTGGGAGTTCTTGTTCATCTATCTCTTCGTTTGAATATGTAGTATGATATCATGTAATTACCCTATATAAGGTGTTTGATAAAGGAAGAAATGAGGATAGACATCAAGGATTTTAAAAAAAATTTATATGTTCTGAAAGTTCAATGATTTTCCTGAAATATTGCTCCCCAAATAGCACCCTTCTCTCCTTCTTATCTCTTCCCCATGATCAAACCATAATCTATGATGAAGAACATGAAGATATTAGATGATTTGGTTATTTTAGAATTTTCTCCATGCCCATTATGCAGGCAAATATCAAGAGCATTTAACTTTACTTGACAGTCTACTGCAACATAATAGGACATAGAACTGCCAGATTTCCTTTAATTTACATGCTTTAATTATATATACATATAGAGCATTTAACTATAAATATATACATATACATGCTTTAATTTATTTCCTTTACCTCAATCTAATATTTCACATAGATGGTTAAAAGAAAATGCCTTTCTCCTGTTCTATAGCTCTAGTTCTAGCTTACTTTTCGATGTAGCTCATTTCAATGTATCTGATGCCCTACATTTCAATGTATCGATTTAGCAGTAGCACTAGTTTCTACTTTCATTTGTTCGAATGTAATACTTGTACATTGAATTGCTTGAAACACTGTCTTCAAGCTTCATAATTATTCATTATTGAGTAAAAATATCTCACTGACTAGTTTTCAAAGAAAAGATTAGAGGTACTACTAATAGGGATATGAGATTTTCTCCCTTCTTGTAGTGTAGGAAACGAGACATTTTTCTGTTTGGAAATTAATTTTTTTGGAAATTGCTATACATAAGTTTTCAAAGAAAAGATTAGAGGTACTACTTACACTGTCTTCTGTTTGGAAATTAATTAATTTTTTTTAATGAATGCCTGAAGTATGTGGATGCTAAAATTTCATGGTATTTGGCATCTTCAATTTTCTGTTTGGAGGTAATATTATGTTTTTTTATTGTTCAGAAATTTAGGAAATGTCCATTCAACTATGTTCGGTTTAGCTAACTGGTTTAGGCAGTTTCTTGGTTTTATCTTCTCCT
>JBBPDJ010010673.1:0-30695 GCA_037974625.1 Cucumis cinereus | reverse complement strand
CTATTTTTATAATTTAAATTCTTTTTTGCTATTTTTCAAAATGAAACCTCTTATTTTGCCATTTTTCTTGTTGCCCCAATATTTTGGGGAAATTAGTAGGTGTTTAGCAACATGTTCTTTTTAAAAAATTGGAAATATAGTCAACTCTATCAGTGATAAACTCTTTGTTTTTGAAATATCATAACTTTTCTATTTCATTGTTTTTTTATTTATTTCTTCATTCGTTTAGATTTTAATTTTGTTTTACCGATGATTCTATTGCTCAAGTATGACTTGAGTGGTTTTAGCTCTTAGAGACACTTTGTGAAAAGAAATTACACAAAAAAGGCAAGATAAGATAGAAAATGGTTTTTCTAGAGATATCTAAAAAATAGAAGTTGTAACAAATATCAAACACAATGTTTGTGTAACAAAATTGGTAACAAATAGAATAACACAATATCAAAGAATAACAACAGAGATAATAAGACACAAATATTGGCAACACAATTTAGTCCAATATCACTTACCTACGTCTGGAGGGTTATGTGCCTAACGAAAAAATAAACTTTAACAAGTAACAATTACAATGAAGTACTTACCAGTAACTCATGTGTATAGCTTACTCTTTAGTTTTAACTTATGCTCTTCCTCTCTCACTTCTACAATAACTCTCTTCTCCATGTTCTGTATGAGATCTCCACAATACAATGTACTAAGACTTCCCCTAATTAAGTATGTGGCCCCCTTACCTTCATAAGAAAGCTTTTTATAAGCTTTGATTGAGCTCGCATCAATACAACATTTAAAACTCATTTCAAGTTTCTCTAATTGATTTGGTACCATCGCAACAATCCAACCAAAACCTACTTGACAACAATCCAAAAACCCATTTCAAGTTTTCGTGGCATGACAATATATGTATATACAAGCCTTGAGAAGACCTCACCACAAGAAAAATAAGACATGCCACGAAATCTAAAAAATTATGTTGATAGATAAGGAAAAAATATTAACCAAAAATTGTTGTCATGTAATATAGACTTATCTAAAAAAGTAAACTAAATTAAAGAGTTGGACGAAAAATAATTTGTTGCATATTTTTGCATGATAATAATAAATAATTATTTAAAATTTGATTAAAAAAATTAACTCAACAATATTATTGTTGATTGTTGTTTTTATAAAAATAATTAGGGATGTTTATGGGCTGGGATTGATTGAACAACCAATCCAACTATGAAATATTTTGGGGAATTGGGGGAATAGCAAAATTTAGGGTGTCATTTTGATTTTTAGCAAAAAATATTAGGATTAAAAGATTTTTGGCAAAAAATGGAAGGGGTCGGAAATCACGTGATACAGTTTCTTTTTTTACCCCTGATTTGTTGTTTTCAGTTTTTTATTCGTTTATTAGTGATACCGATTTTTTCTCTATTTTTTAGGGAGATCTGCAGATGTATTTTAGATTTTTTAATTAATAATATTTTTTATTATGCAAATTTCTATTTTAAATATTCAAATCTTTAACTAATTTTTAGAAAAATCATTTATTCTGATTTTATATTATAATATTAATTTATTTTGAAGTTAACTAATTATAAGATATTTGGATTGTCTTATAGTTTCTCAATTATCTTTACATAATTAAGGTTAATATTATTATATATTGTATACATTTGTATAATACATTTGATTAAAGACGTCACATTCGGTAGAAGTTACGGTTTTTGTGATTTTATGTATTTACAGTAAACATTGATTTCAAACGTCGTTTGTTCCAATGGTTGTACAACAAGTAAGAATGATTTTTTATGGTAAATGGAATGACAGCTTACTTTACAATGATTATCGTGTTGTTGAGATAGAAAATCCAACTGATTCATCGTTCCAACAGTTTCAAGAATGCATTCAAAGCAAGTTGTTTCCTTCTTCCAATATTTTTGTTTCTCGGTTGACTGTTTATTGGGTTGCCTCTAAGAATTCTAATCTTATTAGAATTGTCGATGATAAGGACATTATTTGGCTAATGACAATTTTATAAAAAATTCCTCAGAATGATTTGTGTGTTGTTGTTGATACTGATATGTATGACACTCTGGAAAATACAGGGAATTCGAATAAAGCACCTGCAGATCCTTCTACCAAACCATCAGAATTGGACTCCACAATAATTGATTTTGACAATTTTGAATCAGTACATTCTGATGTCCTTATTAAAGAAGGTGCATTGTTTAGGAGCAAAGCTGTTTTAAAAAAAGTTGTTTATTTGAATGCTCTAAATAATAGTTTTCAACTTATTACAGTTCGTTCAAATCATATTTCTTTTGACATTAGATGTAAGGATTTGACTTGTTCTTGGTATTTACGTGCATCTGTCTATAAGAAGAGTGGTGTTTGGGTTATTCGTAAGTTTTCAAATTGTCACCAATGTGCGGTTGATATTGTAAAAGATGACCATAGACAAGCAACATCCTGGATGGTTGCTGAATGTACCAAATCCTTCTTCAAAATGAATGCCAAACTCCCATTTCGTCCACGTGATGTCATTACCTATATGAAAAGGCATCACAGTGTAAATGTAAGTTATGATAAGGCTTGGAGAGGTCGTGAAATTGCATTGAATTCTATCCGTGGTACTCTAGAGTCATCGTATGGTCTTTTGTCATCATTCTCACGTGCACTTATTGAGAAAAATCCAGGTATTCAAATTTGTTGTCGAATACGAAGTAACATAGTATAATATAGTAAGATACAGTGTATTTTGGTTACTGACAGATGTTGAAATCCTAGATTTTTACAGTTCATTATATGTGTTGCAGGAACATATTAATCAGAAGAAGCTGATGAAGAAGGGAGGTTTAAGTATTATTTTGTTGCACTTGCTGCTTCTTTAGATGCTTGGACTTATTGTTTACCTATAATATCAGTTGATGGTGCGTCTATGAAGAATAAATACTTGGGTACTTTATTGATTGCATGCACACTTGATGGTGATTCAAAGACTGTCCCTTTGGCGTTTGCTGTTGTTGACTCAAGGAACGATGCATCATGGTCTTGGTTTTTTTGCAACCTAAAGGATGCATTTGGGGAACCCAATGAGCTTGTCATTGTATCTGATGCTCATAAAAGTATAGCTAGTGGTTTTAACTTTGTCTATCATTCAGCTGAGCATGGATTATGTGCATTTCATTTGTTAAAAAATCTAAAGAAGAATCACAAATCAACCCCGATTGATGGTTCTTTTCATAGTTGTGCTAGAGCATATACTGTTGTAGAGTATGAGTATCACATGAGGAAGCTGAATGACATTTCTCCAAGGATTAGGCATGAATTGGAGAGTCTTGGGAAACAAAGGTGGGCTAGAGCATTTTTTGAAAGGAAAAGATATTCACTAATGACAGCCAATATTTCAGAAAGCTTGAATTCATGGTTGAAAGAAGTCCGTGAATTGCCCGTCATTTCTTTACTTGAATCGATTAGGGGTTTGGTTCAAAAATAGTTTTATGAACGTCATACTTATTGGAGTTTTCAGCATACAAAGCTCTCCACATACGCAGATGGTATTATCAGAGGAGCATTGAAAGATAGCCATTCAATGAATGTAAGTGATTATATTTGTTTATAATTTATATTTTTTATTCTTAAGATGATATTTTCCCAATTTATATTTTTTATATCTATTGATAGATTTACCCCATAAATCAACACGAGTTTGAAGTTCATTATAAGACCCAGCAATTTCTTGTGAACATTCTTGATCGAAAATGCTCTTGTCGACGTTGGGATCTTGACTTGATTCCATTTGCACATGCGTGTATTGCATTATGTTCAAGGAAGCTCGATCTTCATATGTACACACATCAATTCTTTCATGTATCCAATTTGGCCCAAGTATATCGTAAGGAAACACATTCTGTTGACAATGTAGAACAATTTACAAGTATGAACACCGTTGTTGAAAATCCTGTTCTTCCTCCTCAAGTTAAACGTCCTGCTGAAAGGCCTAAGAAAAAAAGAATTTCTTCTTTCTTAGAGAAGAAATCAACAGTTCGTTGTAATAAGTGTGGTAGGTTGGGGCACAACCGTAGGTCTTGTAAGGAATATTTAATTCGTTGAGTTTGAATGTTTTATAAGCACGTACAATGTATTTGGTCGTGAACAACAGTAAAAAGATTATGAGTTTGCAATCTCTTCGGTGGAATTATAATATACTTCATAAAAGACAACAATGTGTTCCATTTTTAATTATTAATGACTATCACGTATACTATTGTGTTTAGATTTTAGGTTCCATTGATTCTTGAGTACAATAGTCATATACTATATATATGTCATATAATCATACAATTTAATATTCAGAAATTTTTAATTAATAGCAAGAGTATGTGTTATTGAACCAAGTTTGTCAATAACTTTATATATGTGTAAATATTCAGTAACACACAGTTATTCAATCAACTAAGGGTCAATTAAATTAATTGTGCAAGTTAACAATTAAGTAAGTGATTGGAAAAGAAAATACTCTGTATATGACTAGTCACACTCCATTTCATAATTTTCAAGATACCAAAATTAGCAAGAAAATTAGCATGTGAAATCAAATTTATAAAGTACTTCAGATGTCTTAAAATAAAAGTATCAGAAAGTCAATAAACTCAGTAGGTGAACAACACAAAACCAAGAATTCAAAAAGTCTAAACATCTATCAGTTCAGGAAGGAACTTTTAAACCCTGTAACATTTTACAACATTCTAGGCTTGACTTCGATGCAGATTAAAAAAGGAACAATCGGGAGGTGAAATTTCATCAGTTCTTCTTGGAGTTCTTATTATCCCCTTTGCCGCATCTATCCATATACCTTCTGTTACAAGTTACATTGACATTGGTTTTAACTTTGGTCTTTCTCACAATCCCTTTTGCTCGCTTTTTTTCATTTTCAATGGACATTTCCACAAGTTCAAATTTACTTGTATTAAGCTAAAAATGTAATGGAAAAATTATTAGTTGCAACAAACAGTTAGTGAGAGTATTGACAGATTGCAAGTACGATTGTTTCTTACATGTTTTAGTATGACTTTTGTAGCAAGATTGTTCTCATCAATGTTTGAAAATCTATCATTCATTTCCAATTTTTCTGTTTACCTGTATAATCAAATAGAATATTCATTTGTTAGGTATCGTATGATTTTAGCAACCATCATAATAGTACAATAATTTAATACCTGAGGTTTCTTGAATACTTGTTTGGGTGTGGACCATGATGGTCTGATTTTGTTCATAACCATCATAGTTGTATTAGTTGTTCCAATATTCTGTAAGGGGCAATGAGAGTTTATAAATTTATAATTATATAAGTACTCAACAATATAAATAAAGATGATTTAATATAGTAAGTTACCATTTTCTCCAATGGTTGTTTTCTGGATTTCCCCAAGCATTCATATATTTTGTCTTCATCTATTGACAAGATGACACTATTGATGATGTAATCTGTATCTTCAGCTTCCTATGTCAATTAAGTTAACAATTTAAGATAATAGAAGTTTTAATTAATAAATTACTATCATTAAGTTTTGTATTTATTATCTCACAGGTGCTTGTTTCACCTTGTTTTTTTTTTTCATTAATGAACTTCTATCTTCTTTATCCTTTTCATTATTTTTTTTCTCTGTCATCCATTTTCTTATTCATATGTTGGTTTCCATTTCCTGCTCCGTCTTCATCGTTGTCTTTTTGCGAACCGCTTGCTTAACATCAGTTTCAAGCTCTTCTTCTTTTTCTTCCTGCTCTTTTTCTAATTCATCTAATTTTTATTCAAATTCACTAGCCTGTTGTTTACAAAACAATTGTTAAATACAAATTATTTACTGATACTTGAACAAAGTAGATTCAATACATACCATATACGGGGTACTTGAAGAAGCTCCTGCCTGTTTGGTTGCCTTTTTTCCATGATGATTTTTACTGTTGTTGTCAGGTTTTCTATCTTCTGATTAATGCCTTCTTCAATAGTCTTGATGTACTCTTAAATTTCATTCATTTTCTTATCTGTTGACTGTTGACAGCTTTCTATTCTCTCCAATACCTTCATTAATCCATCAGATTGGGAGCTGGAGGGCATACTTTTATTCATTTAGAAATTCACAACTCTTTCAGTCGGTTGATTCTTTTTCAACTCTTCTTCGACCTCTTTTATTATTCGTTTCTCATCATCAATAAATGGCGCAAAGTAGGGGACAAATCTCAAGCTGTTACAACATAACAGAACATTATATGTCATAAAATTTCAAAGTTATTAGTAAATATTTGTATGGTTGAAAATATGTTCATACATCTGCTGAATCAAAGACCTTCATCTTAAGGTAGATCCATTTGGGTTGCGTGTCTGCAATCCAATTCTTTGCACCTTATTTGATACCTTCCGTGCAAAGAAATTTGATGAAGAGCTGAGAGTAGGGATAACCTCATATGCCCAAGCCAACAGGGAAAAAATAAATCCTCCTAAGGATATCACTGTTTGTCCCTTGCTATACACTGCTCTGTTAATATATTCCACCAGCAATTCAAATGAAATCCGCTCCCAAGGATAATTGTCGAATAGTTCTTCATTATCGGCCATTATTATGTGATTCCAATCAAGATGTAAATCTTCTTGTTTGGGGATTAGAAAATTTTTCAAAAAGTATAACTTCGCCAGTTTTATTCCGTCATTATCCGTTCCCGTTATGCTCACATTAAAAATAACATTAAGATATTGTCTATTTACAGATTTCAGAAAGTCAAAATATTTCTTTTTCAGAACCCCACCTCCTTTTATTTTTTCTTTTTCTATTGTTGGGATCTCTCCACAATTCAGACCGGTTATTAGCGCAAACTCACGTAAATCAAATTTTAAAACGGTTTGGATTTGCACAGCCTTTGGATAAGATGCAACAAAAGCTGGGATGATTGGTTTACTATTGAAAAGTCTAAGTAGTGGCCGAATATTCCCATTCTAAATCTTTCAGTAAGTTCTTCTCCAAGATTTTCTTTTATTTTCTCTATTACCCCATTTCGTATTTGCAGATTCACTTTCAGTGGTTCATTTCTTCTAGAAGATGACATTAGATACAAACAATCCTAAGAAAGTAAAATAGTATGTACTATATTAGTACACGAACACCATTAAATACTTTATATAAATATATTGCATCAAAGCATAGAACTCTATCAAATACATTGTATAACAGCAGACAACCAATGATATATCACAAAGTATTGAAACCATATACGATGTATGTGGGTTCGAAAGCAGTCAAGTAAAGTAATATAATTCTATATTATTTAACCAAGTATTTACTTAAGAAAGCAGACAAGTTTATAAGGATTCAGAAATTCATGTATAAGTCATTAAACACACTTAGAATTATACAGATCATGTTGACACAGTCATGTGAATATATTGACCTACAACCATAGATTCAGTTATAAATCGAATACTCTGTATTTCATCATGCATACTAAAATAGAGTCACTATATACATTTACAAGTATTGTAACAATCTAACCTCTTTGGTCTCTTCTGCTTTTCGAGTTCTTCCTATTGTACTTCTTGTATTCCTTTCCTTTATTATCTCTTCTTTTTTATCCCTGTAAGTATGAAATTTATGTTAGTAGATAAACCTTTATAATATATACATATTTAGTTATTCTAAATTTCCATTCTCACCTTTTTTGCTTTCGGAACTCTTTTTGTCTTCTGTTTCTCGCTATTTGATGTCTCTTCATCTAGTGAGTCATCTTTTTTTTTTGTGTTTGGCGAAGATACTTCCTTATCTTCTTCTTCTTTATAATCAGTATCATCTTTTCATCTTTTTCAATAATAGGTTCCTCTTCAGCAACGTTATATGAATGTGTACAAGTCATTTTAGTTACATGTTTATAGTTACGTCTTATCGAATACACTGTATTTCACAAATTATTACAAAAACATGGTTTTAAGACATCAAACCTTATCTTGTGGACTTGATTGTCTTTTTTCTTCTTCCTTGTTTATTTTCATACTTTTTCTACTAACCTACAAATTTAGGTGGTGTATTCTATACATTAGTTACATGACAATAAATAATTAAAAATTTGACCAAGGGCAAGTATGTAATATGTTTTTTGGTTGATCGCTCTGTTCTTTCACATCTTCTTCTTTTCTTTTTTCGATGTACTGGTAGCACGTGTTGAGACTGAAGTTCCAACCATTTCTTCCTACTGTCAATGTGTTGTTAGTTTTTGGTTTTCAGAATTGTACGGATTATAATTTACATAAGTATACCTTGTCTTCGAGGTTGATAAATGTTGAATTACTGTTGTCCTACTTTTTTCCCCCACTTAATCTGACAGCTCTCAATCGTTCACTGACTCTTGTTCTTCCTTCACTCTTTTTGTTTTTCATAGTTTTAGTTTTTGTCTATATTTCTTAGAAAAAAAAAGTAGCTAAATATTTTTTTATTAATGGTTGTTGAAGATACCTAAAATATAGGGGAATATTGTTTTTCTTTATTCACCATGTTTTTCTAGCTTACAAAGATACGGTTTCATTTTAAATTAAAATCCTAAAATTAATTTTGTTTCGTATCTTTTTCCTAACATATCTCAACAAAAAAAAAAAAAAAACCTAACAGTGAGGTTGAAGATCGAACGACGAATAAGTGCATGCATTTGGGTTAAAAGCATAGGAGTAGTACTTTAAAGAGAGAAGAATAAGAACCTGTTTTAAAATCGGGAGGAATACAGTTGAGCAACAACGAAATCCTTCGTTGAAGTTTTGTCGCAGACGTTAGAAACTTCTGATGAAAACAATGGCTGAACCCTAAAAGTTAGAAACTTCTGATGAAGACAATGGCTGAATGGAGATCGCTGAGCCTAGTTACAGTGGACGGAAGGAAGGACCGAGTCACTGATGCAAATATTTAGCTTTGGAATATTGAACGAAGTTGAAGACGGAACGATTAGATTTAGATAAAGAAGGAGAGTAACGTTTGGGAGATGAAGAGGTGAAATGTATAAAGTTTGCATTTTTGAATAGCACTGAGAAGTGTGATAATAATTGTAGATGTTGGAGAGAGATTCTGAAAACAATCATCATCACAATTAATGTGATTTGATGTGTTTGTAAGGTAATTAATTATTTTTAATTATAGTGTATTTGGAATGTTTGTGTTTAAATTAGTATTAGAATTGCTAGGGGTAGAGTTGACATAATTAAAATTCCGTTTTTTAAATATTTTAAGTTTTGTTATTTATTTAAATAAGTTTTGTTTTTGACATTTTTCCAAACGATAATTAAAAATTTTCTATTTATCTTATCACCTCAATTTTCTTCTCTAGGCTGCTGGAAAAATAAAAGAAAAATTTGGAAGAATGACAAATTTTAAGGAGCTGGGTAGAAAAATGGTAATTTTTTTTAGAGTAAGGAAAATAGCAATTTTGTTAATAATCACGTGCATGATCTTTTTTATATTCCAAATTTACCCTCATTGAGACCAAATAATTAATTTAAAATATCATCTAGAGAATCTAAATAGATGATAACTATTTTACTAAATCTTTATTATTTTATTTAAAAAGTAAGCTTTAGCTAGTAAATCTAGTTTATGTTATCTTTACGAATATATCTTTTCATTAAAGAATTAAATATTACACAAAAATACATATTATTATTATTCAACCTCATTGAGATCAAATAATCAATTTAAAATATCATTTAGAGAATCTAAATAGATGATAACTATTTTACTAAATCTTTAATTTTTTATTTAAAAATTAAGATTTAGCTAGTAAATCTAGTTTATGTTATCTTTACGAAAATATCTTTTCATTAAAGAATTAAATATTATACAAATATACATATTATTATTATTTTTTCTATTTAATTAGGGTTAACTAGAAATGTGTGAATTTTTTTTTATAAAAAAAACAAATTTTCCTAATCTTTATCTTCCTCTTCACGCAACCCCCTTCCATTGGTTTTCTTGTTCTTCGCAAGGTTTTCTTGTTCTTCGCACGACTGGCCAACAATTATAGAAAAAGAAAAAAAAAAATTCTAATCTTCTTTTTTCTCTTTATCGTCCACCTCCCCCTTCATTTTCTTCTTCGTGCCGGCTAGTCAAGCTCCACCACGCTAGTCTTTCTCACTCACCTGCCGACGATACTCCACGCGCAATCGACGAATGCGCCGATCTGGACAGTGGGCTTCCTCGGTTCGTCACCACAAACTAAATCGTTGTCGTCTCTGTCACCGTCGTTTGAGGATTAGTGATGAGAAATTGAAGCAATGGAGATTGAAAAATGTGTAAATGAGTTTAGCATTATTTATAGTTTGAAAAATGTTTTAAAGTAGTGAGTTTGAGTTTGAGCCGTACGACCATGGACGTCGTGGCTTAGTTGGTTTTGAATGGAATATATTATTTAATTTTGGATTCTTAATATGGGTTTTTGTATACCCAATAAAGAATTATTTGGATTAAAGTGGATGTTCATTGTTGTGACCGAAGGTTTCGATTTGGAGTTCTTTTGGGAATTAATTCAAAATTTGGTAAGTCTAAAGAGGTACAAAATTCTTCCATTGACAAATAGAACGCCGCATTCGCCTTTTTTCTCAACAAGCTTTCATATGCTTCCATTGCCATTGTCACTCTCACCCTCATCTTCCTCTTGCGATTTCACTCTTCGCGAAGCTCGTCTCCATTGATAAGAAAGTTGGCCATGAGGTATAGTGTTCGGTTGTCATCTTGCCACTACTATGGTTAGGTGAGTTTCTTTTCTACAATAAAGATTTTGTATTTGATTTAGTAATTCTTTTGTTTCTTTTATGCTTATTTTTTATTTGATTGTAATTCTTTTGTTTTTTTATGCTTATTTTTTTATTTTATTAGGTTATTTGAATTACACTGTAACTGTAACTTTTTTTTTATTAGGTTATTTGAATTAATTATTTTGTTTCTTTTTTGGTTATTTTTTTTATTTTGTTATGTTATTAGAATTACATTGTAATTCTTTTTTTCTTTTAAGATTATTTTTTAAATTTTGTTAGGTTAGTTCAAACAAAGTTTATCCCATATACAAATATATTTTTTTAGATTTAACGTTTCTAATAATTAAAAATTTTTATTTTTTGTTTTGATTTTAATTTTAAATTTATTCATATTTTGAAAATCAAATATTTTAGTTTGTTAAGGAGTTGTATCCATTAAAATTGTTGTGATTTTAAAATAAGTATTTTTGCAATAAATTAATAGTAAGAAAATCTTAGTTGTTAGGATCTGAATTTAAATTAGTTGAGGGTATTTTGTTCCGTCGTTAATTTATAATTAATAATATTTAATTCATTTTGCCATTTTTACAATTTAAATTATCTTTTGCTATTTATCGAATTATTTATAAAAAAATTGCATGCATTTCAAGTTAACCCTAATTAAATATAAAAAATAATAATAATATATATTTTTGTATAATATTTAATTCTTTAATGAAAAGCTATATTCGTAAATATAACATAAACTAGATTTACTAGCTAAATCTTAATTTTTAAATAAAATATTAAAGATTTAGTAAAATAGTTATCACATATTTATATTCTCTAGATGATATTTTAAATTGTTTATTTGATCTCAATGAGGGTGAATAATAAAAATATGTATTTTTTGTATAATATTTAATTCTTTAATGAAAAGATATATTCGTAAAGATAATATAAACTAGATTTACTAGCTAAACCTTACTTTTTAAATAAAATATTAAAGATTTAGTAAAATAGTTGTCATCTATTTAGATTATATTTTAAATTAATTATTTGATCTCAATTAGGATAAATTTGGAATATAAAAAAGATCATACACGTGATTATTAACGAAATTGTTATTTTTCTTATTCTAAAAAAAATTTGCCATTTTTCTACCCACTTCCTTAAAATTTGCCATTCGTCCAAAATTTTCTATTATATACTCTAATTTAATCCAATAAAGTGGCCTTCATAAAACCCTTATTATTTAGCCTAATTTCTTCTTACTACCGTAATAAGTAATTACAATAAAATTTTGAATTATATAATATCAAAATTTATCTAATTATGTCGAACTTCCAGACTTAAATTCCTTGCTAACATCGTAACTGATAAAAAGAAAGAGGGTTTACAAGTGTCCCTTGATTTGATAAAATCTTCAAGCATTTACCACTTATGTGGGAAAGCCTTATGTGTTAAAGATCTCTTCTGTGAGTTTAGAGTTGGTAACTATTATACTTCTTTGGATTTCTTTAACACCTTTAGTCAAGTAAGGACCATTAGTCTTCACTTTAACAAGTATTGTTCTTCCTTCTTTCTTTACTTCGAATTTGCCTCTAACTCCATAATACTCACACCCAATTGAATCCAACATCCCTAAGGATATAAGATTCCTCTTGAGTATGGATACATGTCTTACGTTCTTAAGAAGAGTGCTTTTCACATCTTTGAATTTTAAAGAGACATAACCTATTCCAACTATTTCACATGTATTATAATTTTCCATATAGACTAACCTAGCTTTTATAGGTTGTGAACCATCCTTTTGAGGGTGTCATATGGAATGTACACCCTGAATCCAACACCCAAATATGAATTTCATCAAAAGATTCTTGATTATGAGTGTTCAGTGATGTTGTCAAGGCATCAACAAATATCAAGTTTCCCTGTTTTGCCTTTTCTGCTTCAACTTTAGGTTCTTTAACATCTTCACCTTGTGTCTCCTTTTGTTTTTTCTGATTTTGTTTCTTCTTAAACAAAAAACAATCTTTCTTCATATGACCAATCTTGTGATAGAAATTGCACTTCAGTTTGCTTTTATCTTTCTGGTTCTTGCTTTCTTTCCACTTAGTTCTTATTCTTCCCATTTGAGAACAATCCGTCTCCATTGTTATGTTATTTTATTTGAGTTGGAATTTCTAATTATTTAGTTTTGGTAGCATAAATTACAACATTTGTGGTGATCTCTTCCATATTTGAGTGCCACTTTGACTTCTCTGTCTGGAAATGAGTTTAATAGGATTAATATCTCATTTTAGTCACCAATGTTATCTCCTAAGCTCTTGAAATCTGTAGATAACTTATTGTATTCGCTTAGGTTGTCAGTCAAAGATTTACTTGCATTCGTTTTATAGGAAAATAAATTCTCTCTAAGATATGCACGATTAGGTAAATCTTATGAGAGATACAATTCATTCAGCTTCACCCATATTTCATATGTTGTTTCTTTATCAATTATTTCTCTAAGAACATTATCACTCAAATTTAAAACAATGGTACCATAGGCTGTAGTCTTCATCTCCTTCATCTGTTCTTTGCTCACTATTTTAGGAAGTTCTTTAGGATCGATTAAAGCTTTCAGCACCTTTTGTTGTCCAAGAATGACCTTCACCTTTGCCTTCCAAAGAGCAAAGTCTCATTTTCCATCAAACTTCTCAATATCATAACGTGCCACTACCATATCTTAATCAAGAAAGTGTTTCTTGAAACCTTTAAACTTTCTTGAATTTTACGGGCTCTAATACTAATTTGTTGAGATAACTTGATTATTTTTGTGATGTAAACAAGTGGTAGGACACATGCTAGCTTCTCCTTTCCCTTTACATCCAACAAAACTTTTGATCAATTTGACGAAGGAAAGCTTAAACTTGGTTCTTCTTCTCTTTCTTTCTCTCTTAGTTCTCTCAGGCTACTTCTTATTCTTATCTTGCTTTTCTTCGATTGTTTTTTCTTTTCAGATTTACATAGTGTTTCAATGGAGTTTTATCATTCACAAAGACATCAAAGAAGGATTGCTTGAAAAGTTTGAAGGTAAGAAAGAGAGAGAAATACATAAAGAGATTTAGAGTGGTTTGGCTGTTACAATGCCTACATCCACTATGTTGAGAGAGATTTGATAGCTGGTAGAAATACAAGTTATTATACGTCCTTATTCAAGATTATTACAAGACACAAGTAGAAAACACATCAAATACACTGGGAAATTATACTTTGTGCTTGCAATGCGTTTAATGTTTACAATGCGGTATTATTGAAAAACTGTGATCTTCTGGTGTTGTTCATCACAGGATTTTGCTAAAGATGATCAAATACGATAAAGATTTCTCAACGCCCAATTAGAAGGAATGCTAAGAAGAATTGATAAAGCAAAGTCATCACTTGAAGCATAGCGAGACTTTTAAGAGGCGTTGAGAATACAATGCTATCCATCATATAGAAGAGTTATGCGCAGAGAATCCAATGTGGCGCATTACTTTCGGAACGTGTCTATGACCCACTAAGCATAGAAATAGCCGTCAAAGAACACTAGATGTGCTTAGTGGGCGACGAGTCGGAAGGTTATAAATACCTCTTTGAAGAAGTGAAGCGAGATGATACGAAGACATTTATATAGATCAAACCTTATACATCAGAGACCAAATTATGTCCAGATTTTCCTTCCATCTCCATTATCCATTCACTCCCTAGTTGAAAAGTTTTGCAGAGATCATATACTCTAGGAAGCAAGAAATTGTGAATTAGTGTTACATTTATTCTTGTGTTTATTTTATGCACTTTGAGTAATTTTATTAGATAGTCGAATCATTGTAACAATTTACATTATCAATATGATTACTTTGAGTTTCATCACATCCATGTCGTTGGTTTTCATAGTTTATATGTAGCTAAATTCGCTAATGGGTTAGGAAGTTAGGAATCAATCTGGTAGATTAACATGGTTTGCTGTTCATTTTGTCTGATCTTTACCAAGTAATAAACTTGAACGCATTGAAAGAATACTTTCAAGTACAGTTAGTCAACTGCTCAAAAGAGTGACTAACTTAAACCACAGTGAGCCAAGATAGAAATAAGCATAAGCCTATCACATTGTTAGTGCATCATTTATATCTAGAAATAGAATAATTTGTGGCATCAAGGCATCGAAAGATTGCTTGTCTCAATTATTACTGAGTGCATGATTACAATTCATGTTTGTAAAAGGATTAGAGAATAGCTTTTTAGCCTTATTCATCGCATACTTTTCTATAACCTAATAATTGCATTGCTTTAGGACTGACCAACACATAACCATCTTCATTCATACACCGCATACCAACTGGACAGATTAGTTTTAGTATAGGACTTAGATTAATTCATCTACTTTATTTGTTAACTTTTTTATACAAAAGAATAAGAGTCAATTCACTAGTTAAGCAAAAAATTTCTTGTGTTCAACCCTGGACTTACCACGTACCTAATTTAGTTTACACTTGGACTAGATATCAAATTTTGTATCGCATATCTATTTTATCGCATAACATAGAATCTTAACGCATATACCCAACACAACAAGTTTTTGACACCGTTGCTGGAAAATTTGTTTTTGTTTATTAATTGAATTTGATTGTTCTTTTGTAGGTTCAATTGAAAGGTATTGGAGCTTAGCCGGAGAGCATTTCAAACAATATATGAGTGAAGGCTCAACACTAGATCTTGCGTTTGACCCTGAAGTTGAATGCACCTTTTCGGCAAAGAAACATAAGGAACCGTGACCAGAGAATGAGAAATTTGATAGATCAGTTTGAGCGCATGAGAGACCAAAATAACAACATCTTGAATCCAAATAATCCAGTGATGGCAAACAATCCAGTGCCAACACACAATGCCAATAGAGAAGGTAGGGAACCTGAGCATCCTATATTGATTGCTTATGATATCAATAGGCCTATCAGGGACTATACCTCTCCATGTCACAATGAGTTTGCTTCTTTATTACAAGACCTACTTTTACAGGAGCAAAATTTGAAATGCAGCCAGTGATGCTGCAGATGATTCAGACGGTTGGTCAATTTGGAGGATTTTCGAAAGAGGATCCACATGAACATCTGATTAGTTTTATGGAGATTTGCAATACATTCACTAATGTTACCCAAGATGAAATCAGACTGACATTATTACATTTTCATTTGAGAGATGATGCCAGAAAGCGGGCGCATCGCTTGGATGCGGGAAGGGTAACAACCTAGGACTATATGGTTGAGAAATTCATGAAACAATATTTCCCACCAACTGAGAATGCCAAAAGAAGAAGGGACATCACTAACTTTAAGCAGAAGGATAGAGACTTTGAGCGATGCGTGGAACAGATTCAAGAGGCTCTTGAAGAGTTGTCCGCAAAATGAAATTTCAGAATGCGTACAAATGGAAATCTTCTATGATGGACTTAACAAGAATACATAGCAAGTAGCTGATGCGACAACTACAAAAATAGGAAGACTAATGAACAAGACATACACTGAACGAAGGATGTTTTGGACATAGTGTCCATTTATAATGAAAAATGGAAGGACACTGATTTTGGTTCTAAAACAGGCAAGACGTAGGTTGAATCAGATAAAATTGACAATGATGTTATGATTACTCTTCAGTAGCAGATGGCCACTATGACATCCACAATATAGTCCTTGGTGTTGAATCAAAATATCAGGACAAACGATCAGATCAACGCTATCAGCCAAGTTAGTTGTGAAGGATGCGGTGAGCCACACAGTTATGATATGTGCCCGCATAACCTTGAGTCTGCTTGTTTCATTAAGCATGATAATTTCTCTATTACCTATAATTTGGGATGGAGAAATCATCCTAATTCTAGGTGGGGAAGAAATCAGCAAAATGACAGGCAAGGGGTGGGTACAATGAGAACAAGGGTGGACTTCCAGGGTTCCACCAGCAATACCAAAAGTCGCATTAAAGATAGTATTAGACGCATCAGGTATCCAGTTTTACCTCAATGACTCTAGAGTATCTTATCAAGCAGTATACATAAAAGAATGATGCTTTGGTGCAAAGTCAAGCGTCTTCTATTCAAGAATTTGATGTCTAAGTAGGCAAACTAGTAGGAGAATTAAAAGTTAGGCCTACAGGAAGTTTGCCTAGCAATACAGAAGTCTCAAAGAGTACAGGTCAAGAAGACAAAGATTAGTGTCAAGCGATGACATTGTGAGGTGTCCACATAGAGGCCCTACGCGCTAAAATCAGTACACATCATTTCAAAAGGGTACCCCTATGTTTTCTTAATTGTTTCCATTTTTGTTTAATTCAAGGTTTTCTTTTATTTTTTATTGAATATGTATGATTATTAGTTGTCTATTTTCTTTGAAAATAATAATAAAATTTGCAATTTCTTTCTTTTTGGTTCATCGCATACATCTAATGATCTAAAGAATGTCTTAGGTGGTAGAAAAATAAACGTTGGATTGTGCTTTGGAAATATTCCAATGCACATAGGAATACATAATGTTTATAACCGTTGGGATATTTAAGGTTTCGAGCTACCGTCAGAAATTTAATCTCAATTAATGATTTTCATCATTCCCTGATACCCTAGGTTAACGCAACGCCTCATAAACTATAAGTAGAAAATTCATCTTCGAGAAACCATATTCAGACGTTGCGAAATTCAAGCCTTTTTGCTCTTAAGTTTTCAAATCTTTTCGATCACTTTTCGATTCACATACTTTTCTTTTTTTGGGGAGTACTTCATTTTTTCTCAATTCGAAATGGAATCTAAGAATCATAGCATTACTTCTACAAGCTCACCAGTATCATTGAAGAGTAGAAGAATGGATAAAAAGGAGCAAGCCACTGAAACCACATCGACTAGACCAATTGGAAGACTAGACGAACAAGGTGAAGAAGAAGTAAGGAAAAATTTCTCCACCTAGTGAGATGGTGGTTGGAGCATCATCTTAGAAATCGTTAAGACAAAGGTTCGTGGTCTTTGAGGTAAAGAAAAAGAAAAAGATGCAAATCAAGAAAGAAAGCACTTTAGTTCAACCGTCTCGCGAAGAAGTGGCTGAGACGATTTGAAAAAAGGAGACCAAACATGTGGCCATCATGGAAGAGGTAGAGGCAGTAGAGGAAGAGATGGTCCAGGCATTGAATTCAGCTGAACGCCTAGCTAAAGAGCTAATGGAGAAGACAAGGGACAATTTAAAGCTCTGAAAGCCAAAACGACAGTTGCGCTCGCGGCTTCCAAAGAGAATAAGGAAGCAAAAAAGTTGGAGGCTTTTGCGCTAGTCTTGGAGGAAGAATTAAATGAAGAGATTATTGATGTGGAATAGAAGCAGAGGAAGAAGAAGGAACGCTGCAGAAGAGCGGTGAAGAGAACTAGGAAAGCAATAGGAGAAGAAAAGAAAGAATGGGAAAGGGAGAAAAAAAAGGAAGGCGACAAAAAAAGGAAAGAATGAAGGAAAGAAAAAGATGGAAGAAGAAGACCAGGCGTCGAGACAAAAATCAAGAAGAATTCAGAAGATGAGTAGGAGCCAAAGAAAAGGCCTGCTTCAAAGAGAAAAATTGTTGAGGAAAAAGGGACGCCTACGTAGGCCCCAGAATAAGAGGAAGAGGTGTAGAAATTGATGTTTGAGATGAGTATCTACCTAGAGGATGCGGTGATTCATGCGTTCATTATCGCATCAATGGAAGCAATTTTAGAAGACACACGAAAGTGAGGCCGAGTTTAGTCCTCTAATTTTATGCAAGCAAGATTCATTGAAGGGAGGACTATATACAGATGGAAGGAAAACAAATTGACTTCAACACATAGAAAATAAATGGGTTATATGACTTGTCATGCGAGAAAAAGCTGAGGGAAACAAAATTTTCAATGACCCTTCAGACTTATATATAAACAACGCATTGACGATCATGGTTGAGCCTGACGTTGAATGGGATGTAACGCCACAGGGGTGTAAGCGCCTAGAAGCAAAATGTCTGACTTCGAAAGCCAACGTTTGGCTATATGTTGTAAAGAAGAAATTTTTACCCACAACATAGGACAAATGAGTATCATTGGATAGAGTCATGGCTATATATTGCATCATACGATGTATACCCATGGACGTTGGATTACATAGGCGAATCTCACGTTTCCTACAGTTATTTAATTTCAATCAAATTAAAATCAAGTTAATATTAATTTAATTAATTAATTAAATTAATAATTAATTAAATCATATTTAATTAATATTTCATTTAAATCATATTTAAATTAATATCTCTCTCATAACCTTTAGTTTTAATTTAATTAAATCAAGTTTAATTATTAACTAAACTAAGCTATCAATTAATTATTCAATTAATGAATTACTAAATTAAATATATTATATTTAATTCAATTCTGATTTGAATCATATTCAAATATAACATTCTCTCATAACCTATAGTTTAATGTGTATCATATACGCATTAAATTTACTCTGTAGTTTTAATATGAATCTAATTCATATTTAAATAATATTTGAACTTATTCAAATATTTTATTATCTCATAACCTAATATTGAATCGCATCCAAAATAAAATTATTTTATAAAGTTTAATTAAAATATAAACTTTATATTATAATGTATCACCACACATTATATTAATTTTTTAAGTCAATTTAAATATTTCAAATTATATCCAAGATACATTAACCTCATTACTTTTACGAGCTTGGAAGGGGACCTAATGGACCTACAGATCAGAAGCTGCAACGATATGAGATTAATTGGCTAAACTCATCAACCACATTAATCAATATTCGTTAACTGTGTGTGCACTCCACTAAGAACTCACAGTTGAACTCTTCTCATTGTAGATATATTTCTGCGTTCAAGAATATAGACCAATAACATCACGTTAGTCCTTCACAAGTATCCATCACCAGTTAGGTCAAATTACTGTTTTACCCGAAGTTACTTCTTAATCCTTAAATACCAATGCTCCTCTAATGAACAACTTGTTTATGATCCAACCAATAAATATCAATCCTTCTAGTGCCACAAAGAGAGTAGGACATTTTGTTCAAGTCCCGGAGGCACCATTTAAGAAAACATTCATCTACTTATCCTAAAGTCGGGAAGGAGTGAATTCCATCTTGTGTGATTATGTTTTCAGCTCCCCACTCGGTCTTGTCCCCAAAAGGATAAGCTTATTGAGTCAATAATCTGACCACTCTTATCCGTACAAATCAAAGAACAATCTCTCATGAACAGGAGTTCATAATGCACTCAAGATTAAGACTAAGTTGTCTTAGGTTATCTCATTGAAATAGAAATCTAACTAGTCAACAGAGTTACATCACGTTGGATCATTGTATTTTTATCAAATACAAAATGGGTCGTATCCATAGTGTTACCAAGACTTTTTAAGTTGTATCTCGAACATTGATCCCTATATATCTCCACATACAATTCAAAACTCATAAATCAGCTTAGGATGTTACTTTATTGGATTTTGGTTAATAAGACAAAACTAATACTCAATAACTCTTTATTGAAATTGAAATAATAACTCTTTATTAATGACAATCAACAGATTACATTTACTATATACGAGTTTTAAAACATAAAATCCAACATTTACGCCTCCCACCAGATACTTCACAACACCCTTCGCCTACTTCTCATTCACCATGAACCAAGGCACATATCACTTCACGTGTTGAATTAGTTGAAGACGAAACGTTTGGGGTTGATGACTTTGAAAGACTAGAAGACTTAATTGCCTTGGCTCCACAAATAATACTGACCCCACTGCATGATGACACTAACCCCCAACAAACTCCCACCAATACTGAAAATAGTCCATTCCACAACACTTTTGTTGATGACGCACTTCACCAAGGCGTGGATGCTAGTGAAACAAGAGATGCACCATATTTTAATAACTCAGTGCCTAACCCAAGCATACCACAATCAGGATCTGAGTACTGGGGTATGGACAAGGACATTTTGAAGAATCTTTTGTGTGGCGAGATCATGAAACCTTTAAGTCGTCAGTGAGACATGATCTCAAGCAACTAGGATGCGTTGATATTACAATAAAAGAATCTTGAGGGCAAACATGAAGCATTTGTCCAGAGCCACTCAACTGTAGGAAAAAATAAAAGAATTTTTCAAGAACTCATTTTGCGCCAAGCCGAGCAGATCATAGAAATACAATGCCAGCATCAACACATCCTACAATGCATAACAAAGGATAGAGATTTTATGAGGTGATAGACTTAGAGGCAAAACACCTAATTTAGAACTTTGATGAATTATATTAATGATGTTTATATACAGTGTGTCCCTGCTCCAAACAGTTCACGAGATCTTCGCCAACCACTTCGGTTCCCTGACGATGACAATTTGCTGCCTTCAAAATACGATCATGCGGTGGAAGATTAATTTAGGGTGTATTTTTTTTTTTTTTTTACTTTCATTCTTTCTCTTTAACTCCCTAACTTTTGTAAACAACTTTGTAACGCATTACAAATCACATTTCTATAATTACAAGTT
The DNA here is from genome assembly GCA_037974625.1 of Cucumis cinereus. Lineage (NCBI taxonomy): Eukaryota > Viridiplantae > Streptophyta > Magnoliopsida > Cucurbitales > Cucurbitaceae > Cucumis > Cucumis cinereus. Next base: position 9,379 of record JBBPDJ010010673.1, on the reverse strand, counting down.
GTTTGATGTTATCTTATTTGTTCTTTACGCTGAATCCATTTAGTGTTTCTTTAGTTTTGATTTTTTCTTTATTTGATGGTATGAGATTAGACTTCAATGATTACTTAGGTGTAGCTGATGCTTAGAAGAATCTAGATTAATGTTGCAACTCAATTTTAAGTCATCTTACTTAGAAACATTTCATACATTCTGAATGCAAGCAAACTTGCCTTCAAACCTAATTTTTAAAAGTTGTCTAACATAATCTTATAACTTAAATTTGGGGGTATAGGGTTGGAAATAATGCGTCAACTTGGTGTTGTAAAATAGTTCAACAATTCGTTGAAGGAAAAAAAACAAATGTTGTTAAAATATATGTTTCTTGTACTTATAAAATTGCAAACTCCAATGTTATTGCTAAGGTATGGACAACACTTAGTAATAAGTGGCACAAACAAGAGCATAACTCTCATCTTTGAAGCGATGATAAAAGTTATAGCTGTGAAGAGGAACAATTCATAGGATACCAAAGATGTTTCAATCAACGCCTTAGTTTGGATTTGTTGTATTATATGAGCAAACAATGTGAGGCCTTACTCCACTGTATGTAATAATAGAACTATTTTGAAATAAACACATAAAAATGCCTAGTTGTTGAGAATATAATTTTTGAAGGTTAAACTTGCTTGCATTTGAAATTTGTGAAATATTTTTACAGTAGGGTATCTTATCATTGAGGTGATATATTGGTTTGAGAAATCTTAGAGTTAGGTATATATTGAGAGGTCAAAGTATTGTACTAATCTAGAGAATTTTGAGCTAAGGTTATGGGTAAATGTTTGAGGACAAGCATCATCTTAAATTTAGAGGTGTGATAACTGGTAGAAATATAAGTTATTATGCGTCTTTATTCAAGATTATTACAAGAAACTAGTATGAAATGCATCAAATACACTTATAAATTATACTTTGTGCTTTCAATACGTTCAATGTTTACAATGTGATGTTATTGAAAAACAGTGATCTCTTGGTGTTGTTCATCGCATAATTTTGCTAGATCAAGTACGATAAAGATTTCTCAACGCCCAATTAGAACCAATGCTAAGAAGAATTGATAAAGGAAATACATCACTTGAAAGCATAACGAGGCTTTTACGTGGCGTTGAGAATACAATGCTATCCATCGGATAGAAGAGTTATGCTCCAAGAATCCAATGTGACGCATTACTTCCGGAACGTGTCAGAGACCCACTACGTTTTCTTCTAGATGTAACACTATGTTTAGGGGATCAATGAACTAAATTTTGTGGATATATCAAACTTCAACATTTTAAAATAGAGAGATAAAAAAGGAAATTATCAAAAGTTTATATAATTTAATACAAATAAGTCTTAGTGCACAACTAAAAACAATAAAAAATTGTATTTATCCTTCAAATGTTGGCCAAATTTGATTGCCGATATCGTCTCTCACTCTCGCCATTTGTCTTAGATGATGTCAACTCACATCTAGTTCAATTATATCACTCTGAAAATTGTTTGACAAACTTTGTGTATCTTCAACGATCATTTATTCATAATTGCTAAAGGCGTCGAATATAGATCATCTTGACGATCATTCAATCTAGTATAATTGTGAATTATGCAACATGCTATCGGTATATATTTTTGTGTGTTGATCGGGTAAGGAGGCATTTTCTTAAAAATAGGAAATTGAGCCTTCAACATACCAAAACAACGTTCAATGACATTTCGCAGTGAAGAATGTCGATAGTTAAACACTTCTTCTCTACCTCGGGGGCGATGTCTCCTTTCTCTAAAATTTAGTAAATTTTATCTTTGACCGTGAAATGATGCTAAGAATCTAGGCATATTTGAATACCCTGAATCGACAAGATAATATTGATATGCATAAAATAAAATAAACAAATAATTGTAATAAAGTCAAAAATTGAATTAAAATACTAAAAACACATAACTATTTACCTCTTTTAGGCATAGGAATTTTATTCTCTGGATGCTTGATACATTCTAGAAGTATGCGAGAATCATTGGCCGATCCTTCCCAACAAGACATGACATACGTGAATAACATATTAAATGAACAAACACACATATATTTCATATTGTCTTAGTTTTTCTTCCTCGAAATGATATTTGTTCATTTTGGAGAATACTTGCAGCAACATGAGTGCCATCAATAGTACCAATACAATCCTAAAAGATAAGCAAAAACATAATGCTTTTCAAAATATTATATTTCTGAAAAATAAATCAAAACATTAATTCAAAAGTATTATCTTAAAGAAAGGGTAATATTTCGATTTTGATACGATTTCTAGTGGTACAATGTCCATGTTGAGTGAGCTAATAATTTCTACTCCAAGCTTGCAAACCTTCCTTGAAACAAGGTTAAAAGCTAGAGAAATAGTAATATTTCAATAATTGCTTTCATTATGTGATATGATTAATAAAAATATAGCAACTCTTTCTTTAACGGTGAGATACCTAGATGCTTTCAGATTTGTCTTTGTTTTTAGATCTTCACAAAACCTTATGAATGTAACTCTTTTCATCTTAAAACAATCAAAACATCTTTTATCGTTTCCATTTAACAACTCGATCACATACTCATGTCCTCTCAATGCAGAGGTTCTACATGGTTGTTTAGAAGATTGCATCTTGTGCAAGCTGATGTACAATAAATTGAAAAAGATGCACATGACATCATCGTCGTTGTCAAAATCAAACTCCTCGAAATCATTGTCTTGAATCAAATTCATCTCACTTCGCTAGTATATTCCTAAATCAAACATGAGTAAAGAAATTTTAAACAAAAATCCACGACAAGAATATCCACCTACAATGACATTTTTGAATAGTGAAATAAGAGGAGAAAAGAAAAAAAAGTGTCGTCTTTTCCCAAAATCGCGTGTTTAGCAAAAAATGATGGAAATTTTTGCATTTCCAAAAATTTGTGATGCTTTTTTCGCGTCACAAAAAGACGACGCCAAAAACGCATTGTCTTTTTCCATTAATTTTTTTACCTTTTGTCCTAACATTAAAAACAATTCACGCCCAATTCTTCACCTTCTGCCCGAAACTATTTTCTTCTTTCTCCCATTCCCCAAGCTTCTCTGTGTTCACCGTCCTCCAGGCCCACCGTCGGAGTTCCATGCACTCCGACACGAAGCTTCAACGTTTGGCATCGCTAAAACGCGTGAGTCCGTCTGGCTTCGTGTCCGTTAAGAACCACGCAAAAGCTCTATTGTCATACAATATTAGAGGCCGCAATTTGTTCGTCCACTTCGAGTTTCTTCGCTTTCTTTGCATTGTCCACACTCATTTCACCTTGGCAAACTAGGTAGGTAAATCTATTAAACATTTGTGTCTAAAAAGCATGTCCAACACTTTGCATCATCACATAAGTTACCATGTGTTTGATGAAATGCCTCAATGAAACATTTTGTTGCTTTTTCTTTGATTTTTGTTTGCTCCAATAGAAAATCGAACCTTGAACCATATTGTATAATTTTTTGTTCGTAAACCATGGATTTGAATTATATGATGGTTTTGGAAATGATTGCACGCTGTAAAATAATGACATTTTTGTTATAATTTGTGCCCTGTATATACTAATTTTGATTTTCTGAACTGTATTGACATTTTGAGAATAGACACCCTGTTTCTTGCCCAATTTCATTGAAGTATGAAGTGTGTCAAATTATGCCTTGTTAGATTTTATTGTACTAATGTTAATTGTTATAGACACACTCTTTACTCGTTCAATGTATTTGTAGGAATTGTTTTCAACCAAGTTGTAAGTTTGTTTATGGCTACATACTTGCTAAATTGTTACTTTTGTACTAAGGTTTAGGTCATGTCAATCCTGTTATTAAACCAGTATACTTATTAATCAAGTAAAAACTCTCATCCCCATCTTGGTAACATTGAGCAAATTAGTTTGTCAATGAGTCACTATGTATGAGTTGTCAGTTTAGTTTAAAGGACTGGTGTGACTATGTTTATTGTAAACAGATGTGTGAAATAGCTATCTAGGGAGTATTTTTTACAATGAACAAATCATGGATGATGGAGGATAGGATGTCTAGGGAGTATGAAGTAGAAGTTGAAACTTTTATTGAATTTGGTTTACGTAATGTCAACGGTTCCAATTCAATGCCTTAAAGAAGCATGTGGTTGTTTTTTCTTTGATTTTTGTTTGTTCCAATAAGAAAATCGAACCTTGATGTAGATTCCATTATTTTTTATTCTTAAACTATGAATTTGAAATATATTATGTTTGTTTCAATTAGCTAGCTTACAATGTGTTTGATGAAATGCCTCAATGAAGCATTTGATTGATTTTTCTTTGATTTTTGTTTGTTCGAATTAGAAAATCGAGGTAAGGGAGATTCCATGGCTATGGGATGAAACTTTGAGAAAAAGAGAAGGAAATATGATGTGTAAGAAGAAAATATGATGTGTAGAGAAAAATATGTCTCAAAGCATTTTCTAGTGTTTAGTTGTTATGTTTAGTAGTAGGTTTTATTACTTTTACAAATGTTGTGCTTATTTCATGAGTTCCTTTTGATAATTAAAAATTGACTTAAACAATTTTAATTCTTTTAGTTTTTTCTCTTAGTTTTGATATGCTTACAAACTTGAGTTAATAAATTTGTTTATGGTTTATATTGAGTTGTATTGTAATTGCATGATAGTTATAGGATAAATAAACTATATGTATATAAACTTGAAACTTTAGTTTGTTGTAAAGTGTTGAATTACGTTGCATTAGTCTTTCATCTTTGCTTTGATAAGCTTTACAAATTTGGGTTGATAAGTTCTTTATAGTTTGTTGATTAGTATTGAACACATTTTGCTTCTTTTGGCTAGTGTTATTAATGTACCAAAACTTCAATTGTTTGTTGCATAATGCAGGAGTTCAACTCTTATTAAACTTTATTTGGATACATAATTTTGTTATGCTAGATTTTTATTTTGTTCCATAGGTTTTGTTTGTTAGACTCAAGTTTGATATGTAATGTTAAATTTTGATTCCCATGGAGTTAGAAAGAAAATAAGAAGATTGCATTAAATAGTTAAATAAGGTTTCTAGCATATATTTGTTGTTATGCAAAGTACTATTTATATTGTTGAAAAAGGTCGATAAAATCACTTCATGCTTCCAATACCTTTTGTAGAAATTTTTGTTATGCAAACTACTTTTATAGGAATTTTGTTATGCAAACTTTTGTATTAATTATTTATCTGATTGGGTACCTAAGTAACATTGAAGAAGCTTTTGAGTTTTTTTTTAGTTTGTTTTGAGATTTAAAATGTCACTTTAAGTTACATGTTTTGTACTAGTAATTGAAGTAAAATTAGATTTCTCTCTTTTTTGGCTAGAGATAGAAGAACCTCAAAGTATGTTCTCTAACATCATGGTTCTTCGAGACATAGAATGGAGTAGTTTTGGTATTTTTTGTTAACTTTTGAAAGTTCATTTACTCACATTTTACTGTAGAAACTTTTTAAAGAAAGACTTTTCTGTTCTGATGGAACCGGTTTAATGGTGGCCAATAGGTATGTGTTACACTTTTTATGTTATTCTACTTTAGAAATGATTGAAAAGTGTGTATTTTGCGAATTGTGCAGAAAGGGTAGTTCTGATGATGACAATATTGTGATTCGGAATAAGGTAGTCCATAATATAGTTGTTGTCACACACATACAACTTCAGGTAGTTTTACAATTTTGCATAGTTTTCTTCATTATCTTCACTTTATGTTGTTCTACCAAGAAGAAGTTTACTACTTATTAGTAACTATCGCTTTATCATAGGTGATATATGATTGACATATGATACACAAAATTTCTTGCTTGTAGATGATATATGATGCAAGACAGATTATAGTTTATTTCACTTAATACTTTCTTTTAATATTTCCTTAATGAGAAATAATTTAGGTTGGAGAATTTCGGATGCATATATCTAGAGTGGACGAGAGCAAACATTCCTTATTGGTAGGAGTCATTTCTTAGCAGCCAAGGAAGCTGAGTTTCTTGGACTACTTGGAGCAACAATATTGTTGGACCAAAATGCATTCATATTTCTATATACTAATGAATTCATATTTCCATTTATTAATGTCAAGCTTGGTTTGTTGGGACCTGATCATTGTGTTCATGATGTATCTACTCTACGTTATTGTACTTAAATATTTTTGATAATTTGATGTTAGTACATGGGCTCTCTTTTCGCTATTATTGGTAAATGTTTATAGTTGGTCTACTGATGCTTAAAGGTTTTCTAATTGGTTCTTGAATGTTTTCTCAGCACATACCAAAGACTCTGCTAAAGCATTAGTGATAAGTATCATGTTGGTTTTGCCAGATAATTCCTTCAAGGTATAGCCTTCCCCTGTAAGTAATAGGTGTACATGACCAAATTTGTGATTAATGTTTAATTTGTATCAATATTTCAGGTTTTCGATGGAACTCTGGAGCGTAGATGCACTACACGATAGATATGTAAAGTTGTCCTTTTTTAAGATTAAGTTTCCATTTACTTCATTGTATACGGTAGAGTAGTTATATACTAAGGACAAATATTTATTTCGAAATGTAAATTGAAGTTTCATTATGAATATACCGAACATTTTTCAATTTGATGACGACTTTGCTCGCACGATTTTTTTAATAGTGACAATTATAATTAATTGTCACCAATTGTTATTTCTTGACAGGAAACAAAAAAGTAAAATATAGTCATCCATAACCAATTTGTAACACAAATAAATTGTTATCATTGCACATATATTTACACTAATTTAAAGTCATTGAACATAAAAGCGTGACGCAAAGAATGTGTCGTGAATAGCATATAATTGACAGAAAATACCCAAATTGGACCTCAATGATGACACTTCTTTTCTGTCAAGGACCAATGACACATTTAAAATGACACGAAAGAGTAAACAACAACACAAAATAAGTGTCATGAACGGACAAACAACGACGTTTTTTTGCCGGTGTCGTTAAAACGTCTATGTTGACAGTGGATACAAGGACGCAAAATATGTGTCACGAAATCCCTTCGTAACGCGTTTTTTGTATCGTTATATGACGGTTTTCTTGTAGTGATCAAATACATTTCATATATCAAGCATAAACACAAAGTCAAACAAACAAAGTAGATGTTTAAGTCTAATATGAAGAAGTAAATGACATAAAACTAAAAAATCCATAAGTGACCAAAAGATCTCCATGCAAAAGTTTCAGTACTTTGGTATAAGACTCCTCATCAATATCCTCCATTGTATTTAAAATTTTAAAACATTCCATCAACTCTTTATCGACATCATCTTTTTTTCTTGATGATTGACTCTCATCAAATTAACTAGAGGTAGAACCAAAAGATCTTTTCTCAATGATATCATTTTTCTCTTTGCATTCTCAGCATACACGTCTATAAATGTAGAAAAGAAATTGCCAAATTCGTCTCTTTCTTTGAACTCGTTTTCGGCTTTTTTATTATCATTTTCTTCATCACCAACGTTTGAATTGCTTCCAACATCATTTTCATTTTCAGAATCTGAAGAAAGTTTTGTTGATGGAAAAGCATTTACACCTGTGGCAGTAGTATCTCCAAAAATCCTCATGAGCTTTTCATAATGTGGGCAACCACTTTTTTTAAACTTCTAGCTCTCTTATTCACCTATAATAAGTAGTAGCACAACAAGGTATGAAATCAACCATAACTCAATAGATGATCAGAGATAGAAAAGAAAACCACTTGCAGTTTAATTATACCTTAACAAGTTCATTCTATTGCTCCTTTTCTAGAGTGATAGTGCCCAATAATGGATCCCAACCATGTCCTGTCATATCACTCAATATCTTTTTGAAGTATTTATAAATTTGTCTTAATTTATCGAACTTGTTTTTCAATTGATCATGTAAATATATCCAGTACTAGCATTTAGTTTGTTTCTCATATAATTTCAACTAGTCTTTGTAAATGTTGTGGTTGGTCGAAAGCCTTTTGCAACCTCTTCATCCTTTAAGTCAACAAATAGAACCTCACTCTTGTCTTACCATGATCCCTCACTTCTTAATCCATCAATTTCAACAACCTCATCAACACAACGTTGTTCGAATGATTTTTGTGACATCTAAAATTTGATATTAAAATTGGAATAAAAATGAAAATCAATAAAACTAGAAAGATGCTAATTCACCTATTGTAATAGAGTAATATAGTAGGGGAAGAAGTTTTTAGCATAAAAATAAACAATTTCAGTGGATGATAGTGTGGGAAACGAGGTCTCTTGTTTTGCACTAATATCTAAGAATTCAAAAATGAACATTTTGAATGATCAGTTTGAAATATATAGATTTTTAAAATCTATATATACACTATTGATCATATTGATTTTAAAATACAATTGATTCTAAAATATGACTAATATATTAAAATACAGTTGAAATATATACACTAGTATGACTAAAGCAATGCATGAGAATTCAAAAGGTGAATCCATATTGATTTATGATCCTAAACTCCAATAATTAGATACCAGTTGATATAAACTATGTGTGAATGATGGTCTTTAGACAACTTTGGTTATATGATCTCCAAAGTACATACAAGACAAAATAATGATCACTCATACCTTAAGTATGGCTTTCTTGTTCTAAGATTAAACTTGAAATGAGGGAAAATGGGTTGGATTTTTTAATCATGTGACCATGAAGATTAAAACAATAACTATGCACAAAGAGAAGACCGACCATGTTTTGAAATCAGATATAGAGCATAAAATCAATCCAAATCTTCTATTTCACTTCAACGATTCGTCAATCGAACATCAAAATTGCAAAACGTACACATCAATTTTTGAATTAAACGATTACGTTAGTAGTATTAGGAAGGAGTGTAGTGAGAGTAGATAAATGCGATGACTAAAAAAACCCAAATCGACAACAAAAAAAGTACAGAAATCAAAGGAAAAAAATACCTATGTGCCCTAGCTTGAGAGGAGAAGAAAGTAGCTGCTGATTGAGAGGAAGATTTGAAGGAAAAAAGTTACTTGTATGCCCTAGCTTGAGGGGAAGAAAGATTTGGAGAGGAAGAAGTGGAAGAAATATTTGAAAAGAGATTTGGAGAGGAAGAAGAGGAAGAAAAGAATAGGAACGAAACCGAAGAAACCTTTTGTAACGCCCCGGATTTTCAACCTTAACCCAAGGTCGTTACTTAAGTAAAAATCATTAAAACCATTTAAAAGACGAAGGCAAATCAAAATAAATACTTTAATTTGATCCAAATAAAATAATAAAAGGTTTCAAACGTTTAATCAGTCATAATGGAAAGATAAGAAAAGAACCTAGACGGGAT
>JBBPDJ010010624.1:0-30771 GCA_037974625.1 Cucumis cinereus | reverse complement strand
AATTAGATCCCAAAATAAATCCAACTTATTATTTTAAGATAATTAACCTAAAATTATCTCAAATTTTTGGGATGTTATAGATGCGTCTATGCATTGATTATAGAGATTTGAACAAGGTAATTATCAAGAACAAGTATCCTACCTATAATTGATAACCTGTTTGATCAGCTATAAGGAGCTATTGTATTCTCCAAGATTAATCTTCGATCGGTATATCAGTTGAAACTAAAAGAAAGTGATATTCCCAAGACAACTTTTCATTCGAGATATGGACATTACGAGTTCATTGTGATATTGTTTGGTTTGACTAATGCTTATGTAGTGTTTATGGATTTGATGAATAGTGTATTCAACGATTTCCTTGATACTTTTGTTATAGTATTTATTGATAATATCTTGGTATACTGTAAGATAGAGACAAAACATGATGAGCATTTACGAAAGATTTTAGAGACTCTTTGATCGAATAAGCTCTATGCCAAGTTTTCTAAGTGTAAGTTTTGTTCGAAGCAAATGGCTTTTCTTGGCAATGTTGTGTCTAGAGATTGAGTTTTTGTCGACCCAACAAAAATTCAAGTTGTTACTAGTTGACTTCGACCTTCTAGAGTCATTGAGATTCGTAGCTTTCTGGGTTTAGGAGGTTATCACCGTCGGTTCACGAGACTTCTATCGCATAGCTACTCCTTTGACTCAGTTGTTCAGAAATGAGATTTCTTTTGTTTGAGTAAGGCTTGTGAAGACAATTTCAAGAATTTGAAGCCGAAGCTTGTTACTACACCAGTTCTTACAGTACCTGATGGTCCTGGTAGTTTTGTGATATAGAGTGATGCCTGTAAGAAAATTTTGGGTAATTTTCAGTTAGGTTAAAATAGTTTGTGTTTATAATGTAGATTCTTTTAGTTTGAATTACAATAGTATGTGTTTGGTGTGTAACTATTTTAAGTTGACAATGAAATAGTCAATACTATATCAAAGAATAAAAAGACGATGAACTTAAAATAATAAAAATTGTAGGAAATATAGGTTTTTAAATAATCAATTAATTGAAAATTTTTAAATAGTTTCTATCGTACAAAAGGTGGTAATGACCGTCTTAATAGTTGTGCTTCAACTGCTTCAACTCATCTTTAAAATGTTAATGTTTTTAAAAATTAAAAAAATACACGTGTACGTACAGCCCAAGTCAAAGTAAATCTTCCCTACGCAAAGGTAATACTAACTTTTTATAATGCTAATAATTTCCAAAAACAATAAATGTCCATATATGATCCAAAAATCATATGATTTTTGTCATTATCACGATCAAGTCTCAATATCATTATTCTAATGACTTTTTCGTTAAGTACAAATGGGATGGTGGATTTGAACCAATGACTTTTTGATTCTCGGTATACATGGGTGTTAGTTGAGTTAAACTTTTATTAGTCATTATTCTAATTCCTAACAATTTACAAGTCAATTTTCAGAATAATAATAATTATTCTAACAACATAGGCTGTGTCATATGAGGTTGTTCGAAAGTTTGAGAGATGTTCTCCAAAATTACCAATCCATATTTGTAAAATAAACATTATAGTGTATGGATTGCATTAAAATTTTAGCTATCAATTCGAACATAATACAGTAGACCTGTTGATTATACATCTTTTATCGACGATTCGATTTTTCATCCTAGGCTCTTAAAAAAGACGTGAGGACTAAGCTACTTAATCATTCTATTAATTATCGTATCCAACGACAACAAAATTTGATATTATAACATGGTCCTTCGTATGCATTGAACAAAATAAATGTTAAGACCTAGTAAGGATCCTACAATTCAACAACTGCTTTGAATATGTTTAAAATTCACACAACAATATAAAAATAAATAAATAAATTTCACTGCCAAAAATTCAAATCAAAATTGTATATGTATTAAATTGAGGCATCATTTACCTCTTCCGTGAGGTTTGGGTTTTCACACTTTTCTTTTAATCAAAACATAATTTTAAAAGCTCAAACATTAATTTTTTTTTTAAAATGTTACACTAATATTCTAAATTTGAACTAAATGAATAGAAATATTTATAAAATATATCAAAATTTTAGATTCTATCAATTATGAATATTAATCGATTTCTATAAATGTCTTCCAATATCATTGATAGACACAAATAGAAATACGTCAGTGACAAAACTGAATTTTTGTTACTTTTTGTAAATGTTTTTAGCAACTTTTTTTTTACAATAATTTTTCATTTTGTATTCAAGTATTAATTAAGTGAAAGATTATAATATCATCAATTTTCTAATTACAAAATTGAGTGTTGTTTATCTTAAAAAATAGTGACTCGTTGAACAAAAATTTAATTTTTAATTTGTGTTTACAAATTCAAAGGCCAAAAAAAAAATCTTAAAGCTAGTTGATTAAACACATTTAGAACTTATAAAAATCTTATTAAACAAAATATTTTGAATTAATATTTAAAAATCGGAATAAAAACTTATTTAATTAATTAAACTAAAAAAAATAAAAATGGAGGTCTGATCCCTGTTATAAAAAAAAAATTAAAAATGGAGGTCCGGTCGACCTCCCTGTTATAAAAAAAAAACTAAAACTAGTTGTTTGATCTTCAAGATCGGACATCCCTGAAAAAATGGAGGTCTGGGAGTTTAAAATCTGACCTATCCATTATCATTTTTTTTTCTTTTCAAATCATAAAAAACAACACAATTTTGATAAATATTCTAGAAACCACCATATATCTCTAATTATTTTGTCCCACAACCTTATTTAAATAAAAGATCTCATTTCTTTTAGTGGATTATCAATTATTTTCACTTGATTTCATTTGAAATAAAATCACAATTAGGTAAGAAAACTAGTTCTTTTCCAGTCTTATCAAAGAACAAGAAAAGTTAATTCTATAACTCTTTCTATATAAATAAAAATTATTTAAAAAATTACACAAGTCAGATCTTAACTATGAAATTTGTATAATTGCATGATTTGCTGAATTATGTAATTTGATGTGATTGCACAAATAAATAAAGGATCAAATCCTAAGTTTACAAGTGAATAATTTTACTAGAATATAAAAGTAAAATTCATAAATTTATGATTGAATAATCATTAAAGAAAGTTTAAAATCTAAGAAGTTGTAGTCATGTTTTAATGAAGGTTAAAGAATTAAAACATTGGCCTACAATAAATCGATCGTTCCACGTCAATATTGATGTCCGTTTGAAATCAATAATTATGTTGTAAAAAATAAAGCACAACGGAAACATGGATATCGAGAAAAATAATATTAAAATAAAATAACAAATAAAGAAAATAAAAGAAAATAAGAAAATAATATAATATTTATCAAAATTCTCCACTTTCTTCCATTCATTTGGATTTCTCACCAATGTGTTTGTATCTAACAAATGCCACCAAAAGACTTTATTTATAGGCAATTTGGCATACATGAGGTGACTTACATGGACACTAACCATAAGGGAATAGATGACACATGGTTAACATATATGGTAATAGAAAAATGCCACATGACATTTTAGACACTAAGCATTATAATGGGGCATCTATATTTGTAATATTATAATACTCCGTCTTAAATGCCCATTTCATATATGCCTCGTTAAAACCTTATTAGGAAAAAACCTAATGGAAAAAAAATCCTAGGAAAGAAAAAAGAGTACATATTTCATATAACTTAGACACTTACATATATACAATTTACTCCCCCTCATGGAAGCATCACGTGAGATCTTTGAGTCGCTGCATTCCAATGTTGTGCGCCCATTTTTCAAAGGTTGCAGTAGGTAATGATTTTGTAAATAAGTTTGTCAGATTGTCCTTTGAACGAATTTGTGTACTGTTATGTCGCCATTTTCTTCAAGATCATGAGTGTAGAAAAACTTTGGTGAAATATGCTTTGTTCAATCACCTTTAATGTAACCTCCTTCGATTTGAGCTATACATGCCGTGTTGTTTTCGTATAGTGCATTGGAAGATTTTCACTAAAAGAGAAGTCACATGTTCCACGAATGTGCTGAGTCATTGATCTTAGCCATATACATTCTCGACTCGTCTCGTGTATTGCAAGAATTTCAGCATGATTTGAGGAGGTGGTTATTATGGTTTGTTTCACTGATCGCCAATGTATAGCAGTTCCTCCACATATGAATAGATAACTTGTTTTACCCCAAGACGTAATAATAATAAAATCTTTTATTTTTGGACCAAGTGACGTTTCAGATTTTTCATATGCAAGTCTGCCAGACCAAAAAATGTTCAAAATGCAGATCTAGTTTTATGTGGATCAGATAAATATCCTGAATTTGCAAAACCAACTAAGTCAAAATTTGATTTATTTGAATAAAACAAACCCATTCCAATGTCTTTTTGTTGGAGAGAAACTGTATCTAGCCAATAAATTTACTGAAAATGCAATATTTGGTCTTGTATTATTAGGAAGATACATAAGTGCACCTATTGCACTAAGATATGGTATTTCTGGACGAAAAAGATCTTCATTATCATCTCGAGGTCGAAATATATCTTTCTTCACATCTAATGAACGAACTTGCATTGGAATGTTTAATGGATGTGTTTTATCCATATAAAATCTTTTCAAAACTTTTTTTGTATAAGTTGATTGATGAACAAATATTCCATCTGCTAAATGCTCAATTTGCAAGCCAAGGCAAAATTTTGTTTTTCCGAGATCTTTCATCATGAAGTCCTTCTTAAGATATTCTATAGCCTTTGAAAGCTGTTCAGAAGTTCCAATTATATTTAAATCATCAATATATACAGTTATAATTGCAAATCCTTAATATGATTTCTTTATAAAAACACATGGACATATTGGATTATTCTGATATCATTCTTTCAACAAATATCCACTCAGGCGATTGTACCACATTCGTCCTGATTGTTTCAATCTATATAGTGATCTCTGTAACTTTATTAATATAGTTCTCGGAAACTTGATTTATATGTTTCAGGTATTGTAAATCCTTCTAGAACTTTCATATAAATATCATTATCAAGGGATCCACATAAATATGTTGTGACTACATCCATTAGATGCATGTCCAGATTATATGTTTCCTTATGACGAGACCCTCTAATAAACTGTCAAGCTAACGAAGTAATGGTAGACTTGGAAATGCACTTGTTTTACTAACAAAACAGTAAAGTTGTCCCGTAGGAGTTCATATCATATTAACATCGGACAACTCTTACAGCTCACGGGGGAGGTAACTAGACCTTGAACCTAAATGTGCAATTAACTCATTTTTCATTGAGCTTATGCCTTTTTTTTTTTCTTTTTTTTTATGCTCAAGACTCACTTTTTTCTAACCTAAATGCTATACTCTCAAAGTTTTGAGAGTTCTCCACCATCATAGTGATAAGATCACTAGCTTCGAATGGAGTTTTGTAAGCTAGAGCACCTTTGGCGGCCGCATCAATTGTTCTTCAGTTGGAGACCAACAAACCAGAGTAGAAATATTGGATCGAATATTGGTCCGAGATTTGGTGGTGTGAGAAACTTGCACACAATTCCTTGTATCTCTCCCAATACTCAAAAAGAGATTCTCTAGTGGCTTGACGAATCTCGTAAATCTCTTTTCTTATATTATGGGCACGTGCGGCGGGAAAGAACTTCTCGAGGAACTTCTTCTTAAAATCATTCCAAGTTGTTACTGATCTGGGTGGTATGTAACAAAGCCACCTACCATCGGTTACAGAAAATGAGAGGACCTTCAAATTAAGTTGTTCTTCCGTTATTTCGTGGGGTCTCATTGAATTGCACACCATATGAAAATCTTTCAAGTGCTTGTGTAGATCCTCTATCGAACTCCATTTGAAGATGAGCAAATGGTGGATTAGCCTTGACTTCAACTCAAATGGAATGGTGGTTGTCGAAATGACAATACAAAAAGGCATTTGCATAAGGTTCGGCTTGGCGAGCTCTCTCAATGTTCTTTCACTTACTTCGCCCATTTCTTATGTTCATGGATTTTCTTCTATTCTTAGAGCTTCAAACTATCTAAACTCCCTTTCTTGATCTTGGCTTGGATCTTGTTCTTGATCTTGTCATATTCTTTCTTATTTTCTTTCCCTTCAAAGTCTCTTCTCCTCCAGAGTTATATCGTTAAAACATTTAAACTCAAAACTCCTGAACGAGTGGGTCATGCAACAAAGAAAACTTTAAACACAAACAATCTCTTTTTGGTAATTTTTTTTATTAGAGTTCAAGACTTTCAACTAAATATTTGCAACCTATTACCAAGATTTTGTTGCAATGACATCATTTTGCTGGGATCAAATATACAAGGATGTCATTCGAAGAAAAGAAACATCAAAATATGCAGATTGGGTTAAGGAACTCTCAATCTCAACCAACAAAGTAATTGTAACCCGAACTTAAGAAAACTAGTAAAAATGTAGTAAAAACGAAGTATGGGGTTGAACCCAAGAGAATCTACGTTAAAGAAACACAAATCTTGAATAAAAAATGCAAGAGTTCTAAAGTATAGATGGGGGGTTTTATGAGACAATGCAAGAAAAATAAAAGGAAAGCAAGTAAATCTTTTGGTGGAATTAAAAGAGCTATTAGGGCATAAAATGCAATAGAGTTGTCTCAATCAAGTTAAAGTGGGAAGGAGTTTTCTAACATTCTTTCCATCATAGAACAAAGAAATTCATTGTGATCAATTTCAATTTACGACTAATTATTTCAAAAAAAACTAATTAAACATTGTTAATGAACAAGAATCAAATCTAATTTCATACTAAACTCAAAGAAAGTATTTTCATCTTAGCGGTTTTCATGAATTCTTTAGAGTTTGCATTAAGATTCTAGGTTTCAATGTTACGCATTCAAAAGCAAGAATAGTCTCTATCTTGAGAACGAATAATTAATTGAATTCTAATTGAAAATTCGAGAAAATATTAAAAGAAAAAGCCATGTTTAAGATCCAATCAAGAATTGTCAATCAATCTTTCTTCAAAAATTATGCTTAGCACCATTAAAGATTAAATGAAATTCATGCTTTCATGAAATATCAATTCAATCAAACAAGAATTCATATAAAAGAAAGATTGTAATTCAATTAAGATTCAAATTAGAAAGAAAATTATACATGATTCCCAAGAAAGAATTGCTAGAATTTTGATTCCCAAAGAAAGTATCTGAGTTCTTCATTATTCCAAAAACAAGTTCAAGAAGAAATTCAAATAAAGAAGACATTTCTTGATGGAATTAAGAGAGAATTTTCATTGATCTTTAAGAGAAAATTACAAGGCAAAAGCCCTAACTGGAAAGAGGAAAAGGTGCACCACGCACGCGCTTGACGGATGAAAAAACTTCATAGTGCAGCAGCACTACGGTTGTGCTACAACTTTAAAGTGGGTGCCACGACGCTACACACTTTTACCGCTCTCGGCCTTTCGATGTCGTGCTTGGCATGGCGACGCTAGGGGCGGTGTTCGAGTCAATTTATTTATGAAAATGCCACTAATTTTTCTTTAGGCATGTTTTCGCTAATTAGCCTAAAGCAATTAAGCTGAAACTCAAAACAAAAGAAAATAGGTTTCTTCTAACGCATATATTTGGCACTTGAGATTAGGTCACATAAATCTCAATAGGATTGAAAGATTGGTTAAAAGTGGTAATCTGAGCCAGTTAGAAGATGACTCATTGCCACCATGTAAATCTCGTCTTGAAGGTAAAATGACAAAAAGATCTTCTACTAGAAAAGGTCTTAGAGTCAAAGAACCCTTAGAACTCGTTCATATGGATCTCATTGGACTTATAAATATTAAGGCACAAAGAGTTACTAGATGATTACTCGAGGTATGGTTATGTTTACCAAATGCATCATAAGTCCAAGTCCTTGAAAAGTTCAAGGTGTATAAGGCAGAGGTTGAGAACTAATTAGGTAAAACAATTAAGATACTTTGATCAGATCGATCTGGTGATTATATGAATTTAATATTTCAAGACTATTTGATAGAATTTGAAATCAAATTCTAACTCACTACACCAAATACACATAAGCAAAACGGTGTTCCTGAAAGAAGAAACAAAACTTGTGGTTTGTGAGTGTTAAAATATTCTATTATTCAATAGAGTTGTTGAAATATTGTTCACTAAATTGTTATTGAGTAAGAGATTTAAGTATGATAAACTTCAGAATTCAATAAATTAGGTTCTTTGACTATAGTATGAGTACTTGAACTTTATGTAGAGACATAAACGAGAATCATGTTCGAGTAATAGTCTAAATGATTTATAGTATAGGAATAAGGTTGGACACCTCACTCTTAGGGCACTATGAATGCTACCCACTTTGTTGTTAGTACAAGACGAATGATTCCAAGACGCTCATGTAGAGACATGTAAGTGAGGGCATCCTATGCAATGAGATTTTATAAGATTGTACCATGAAATAGTCACTTTTACATATAACACCGTTAGCTGATTAAAACTAACTATTTTGATTATATATGACCAATGTAACTCGACTTTAATTCTGAGCTAACTATGAATTCTTATTCATATAGTATTATCTTTAGATCTGCATAGGTGAGGGCAGTTCATCAGTATTAACAATAAACCTCCCATTTTAGGAGTAAGACCGAGTGGATAGCTGGAGACATAAGGTGCAAGACATAATTCACTAATATTTTCTTTAGGGTTAATAGATAGGTTGTTCCCTTACGTGCCGACTCCAAGTCTTGAATAAAGGGGTCACGTCCTCTCATTAACCCGTGGGGGATTCAATTTATAAGTTTGACCTTAAATCAATTGATCATTATAGGATCAACTGAGACTTAAGGAACAAGACGTAACCTTGAGGATAAAATGGTAAATTAACCTAGTCGAGATTCTGAACAACCTGTGAAGGGTTGACTTACTGATCATAGTTATATCAGATGAACACAAATATATATACAATGAGGAGAGTGCAGCTATGGGTCGAATAGTCTTGATTAGTTAACGGATGTTGATTAACTCACTTAAAAGAGTTTAGCTAGTCAGTCTTGAATCGTTGGAGCTCATGATCTGTAGGTCCATTAGGTCCTTGTACTAGCTCATAATGAAATTATACTGGGAACATTGTGATAAATAAATTCGAATTGTTCGAATTATTATCGTGTTTGAACCGTTAACAATATGTGATATAATCAGGGATTCAACATTGAAAGATAACTTATATTTTAAATAGGATTTAAAATATCAAAAATTTGAATAGGAATTCAAATAAGATCAATAAGATTGATTGAGATGTTCAAATAAAATAATAATTTAATATTAGATATTAAATTATACTTAATTAAATAGTTGACTCAATAAATATATTATATAATTAAATTTTATAATAATAATTAATATAGATTAATTCATTATAAAATAAATTAATTGTATAATATACATAAAAATGTTATTTTATTTTAAGTGGGAAAATCTTACATTAGTGAAATTTTCCAACATGAAGTGGAATTTGGTGAGTTTTCACTTTGTTGATAGTGGAGTATGAACTGTCAACACCTTGATGAAGCAATCCATACAATAGTTGCATGTGATGTGCTTATAAATACATGGAACTTAATGAGATTTAGTTCTTAATGTCATTTTGAAACCTTGTTGAAAAATTCCACTTAGATATCCTTCTCTTAAAACTTAGCCAAATTAATCACTTTTTAGTTTCCACCAACTAGTTCTAAGGTTTAACAATAGTAGAGAAGACTTTGTGTCGTTCTGAAGCAGTACGAGGTCAGAATAAACATTAATACAGTGTTATTATTTGAGTTACAAAGGTAAAATTCTTATTACCTTTTGTATGCTAAAAAAAAATGTTTAATCCTATGTTTTGCATGTAATTAGAATGTTATTTGATCCCTAATTCTACTACACATGTAATATTTTAACCTTCACCTTGTTGGACATGGTTCGCTCAATGATGAGCTTTGCGAGTTTGCGTAATTTATTTTGGAGTCATGTCTTTATATTTTGAATAACGTTACGTCTAAAAGTGTTTAAGAAACACCTTATTAGTTGTGGAGAAGACGTAAAGGTAGTTTACGTCAGTTCAAAATTTGGGGATGTCCAGCTACAAGTTCTAGAACATTCTAAGAAATTAAAACGTCGTTCAAAAGTATGAATATTTGTAGAATACCCAAAAGTAACTAAAGGTGGTTTGTTCTATGATTCTCTAGAAAATAGAGTGTTTGTGTCGACAAATGCCACATTCTTAAAGGAAGACCACATTGGAAATCATCAACCTCACAGTAAGCTAATATTGAAAGAGAATTTCATAGAAACCACATATAAATCAACAAAAGTTGTTGATAAAGCTAGTTCATCTACTAAATTAGTGGATGAAGCTAACACCTCTGATCAATCACATACATCTTAAGAGTTGATTGTGCATCAACGTAGTGGAAATATTATACATCAATCTGATTGTTACTTGGATTTAACAAAAAACACAACTTGCCATACCTGAAGATGGGATCGAGGATCCATTAACCTATAAGCAGGAAGTGAATGATGTGGATAAAGATTAGTGGACTAAATCAATGGACCTCAAAATGGTGTCGATGCACTTCAATTCTTTCTAGAAACTTAGTGATCAATCAGATGGGGTAAAACCTATTGATTGCGAATAGATCTACAAGAGAAAACGAGACGTCGCTAGAAAGGTATAGACCTATAAGGCAAGACTCGTAGAAAAGGAATTTACCCAAAGAGAGGGAGTGGACTATGAAAAAACTTTCTCTCCTGTTGGTATGTTAAAATCTACCAGAATACTTTTATCCACTGCTACGTATTATAACTACAAAATTTGACAAATGGATGTCAACACTTATTTTTTGAATGGCTATCTTGACGAAAGTATTTATATGTCTCAACAAGAGCGGTTTATTGAACAGGATAAAGAACATAAATTTGTGAACATAAACGATACATATATGGATTAAAACAAGTCTCTCGATCTTAAAATATTAGATTTGACACTGTGATCAAATCTTATGACTTTATACAAAACGTTGATGAACCTTGCGTAACAAAGGATTGTCAACGGTATTGTAGGATTCTTAGTATTGTATGATATGATGATATCTTACTCATTATGACTCATTATGAATGATGTAAGATACCCGACTGACATTAAAGAATGGTAAGATACTCAATTTCAAATGAAAGATTTTGGTGAAGATCAATATGTTCTTGGGATCCAAATAGTTTGGAATCGCAAGAACAAAATGCTAGTCATGTCTCAAGCAACTTATATTAACAAGATTTTGTCTAGATATAAGATGCAAAATTCTAAGAAATGTGCATTACCCTTTAGACATGGAATTCATTCGTCACAGAAACATTGTTCTAGGACACCTTAAAAAGATAGGAATATGAGACGAATCCTTTATACGTCAGCAGTTGAAAGTTTGATGTATGTTATCTTATGTACTAGACCTGACATATAAAACACTGAAGGGACAGTCAGTAGGTATCAGTCCAGTCTTTTATTTGTTCATCGAATTGTTGTTAAAAATATCTTTAAGTATTTTCAAAGAATGAGGAACTATATGCTTGTGTATGGAGAAGGGATCTAATACTTACAAAATACACTACTGTTGATTTCTAGTCTAATAAAGATTAAAAAAATGAACATTGGAATTGGTGTTCACTCTAAATAGAGGAGTTATAGTCTGGAAAAGCATTAAACAAAGTAGTTATAACTATCACTACAATGGAAGTTGAATATATCGTTGCATGTAAATTAGCAAAAAGAAGCAGTATTGCTACGAAGTTCTTAACTGATCTGAAAGTTGTTCTGAATATGTATCTGCTAGTCACATTATATTGTGATATCAAAAGTTGCAAATTCTAAAGAACATAGAAGCCATAAATGTGATAAACATATTGAGCAAAAGTATCATCTCATTAGGAAGATTGTACACAGGGGAGACATGATCGTCACTTAGATAGCTTCGACGCAAAACCTTACTTATCTATTTACAAAGGCCTTCACGATTAAAATGTTTGAGGGTCACCTAGTGAGCTAAGACTACGAGTTTCGTAAACTAGGACAGGTGGAAGAAATATTGGACATGTATCTAATGTATGCCCTAGTTTATTGTATTCATAGTTTTTCTCGCTTAAACTCAAAATTTGTATGTTATACTATTGAAGTTTTAGTCCAAGTGGAAGTATGTTGGATTTTATGTCCTAAAACTCACGATTTGTGAATATTAAATTATTCTATTATTCAATAAAGATGTTATTGAGGTATTATTCAATACATTGTTATTGGATATGTGATTTGCTTGTTAATAAACTCCGAATCCAATAAACTAAGGTTCCTTGACTATAGTATGAATTCTTGAACTTTATGTAGTGACATAAAAGTGGATCAAGTTGGAGTTTATAGTCTAAATGGTTTATAATATAGGAATAGGGTAGGACACCTTATTCTGGAGATATTATGGATGTGGCCCGCTTTGTATTTAGTATAGACGATATGATCCTAAATCGTTCATATGGAGACATGCGAGTGGGGGTGTCATATGAAAAGAGTCTGCATAAGACTAAAACATGAGATAAATCTTTTTACATTATAACCCAGTTTTTTAAAACTAACTATTTTGTTTTTTGATGACCTGGGTAACTAGATCGTAATCTGGAGCTAACTTTGAACTCTTGTTTATTTAGGATTATCCTTAGATCTGCATAGGTGAGGACAGCTCAACAGCGTTGGCCCAATAGACTTTCCATTTTATGGTTAAGACCAAGTAGATAGTTGGAACATAAGGTGCAAGATGGAAAACTCACTCCTACACTCTTCTAAGGAAAGTAGAGAGGTTGTTCCCTTAAGTGCCAACTTCGAGAATTGAATAAGGAGTCTCACCCTCTCACTGGCTCGAGAGGGACTCAGGTCAGTAGTTAGACTATAAACCAATTGTTCATTAGAAGATCAGCAATACTTAAGGAATAATATGTAATTCCGAGGGTAAAACGATATTTTGACCTACTCAAAATTATGAACAACCTATGAAAGGTTAATTTACTAATCATGGGTATATCAAATGGACAAAAATATATCTACAGTGATGAGAGTGCAGCTACGGGCTATAGTGGACGATCTCCTTGTTAACTATTGTTGGTTAACTAGGTTAAAAGTTTAGTCGGTTAATATTGAAACTAGGTCCATTAAGTCCCTTCACTAGCGCATTACAAAATTAAACTTAAAACAACGTGCTTGAGGAATTTGAATTGTTCGAACTCATTTAGAGAATAAATCGTTAATAACATTTGATATAATTAATGATTACAAATTAGGAGAAAAATGATATTTAAATAAGTATTGAAAATTAGAAATTCGAATAGAAATTCAATTAAGGTCAATCAGATTAAACGGGATAACTGATTAGAATAATAATTTAATATTTGATATTAAATATTAATTAATTAAAATATCTAATTGATTAATTATTATTTATTATATTTAATAAACATAGATTTTATTAATTATAAAATTATTTAATTAAATATAAAATTAAAATTATAGAATTTTTTGACTTTCATAGCCAAGGTCAATGGATTGACCATAGTTTGTGGGTTTCTCCAACAATTAGTTGAAGAGTGATTAAGATGTTAACTTGGTTTATGTGTTATTCACTAATGTCACAACAAATCCCACTTTGATGCATGAATTAAGTTTCAAAATTTGGTGCAAATTTGATTTTCATGGCTTTTGGCTTTCTGTACATGAGTTTACACTCTTGAACTCTATGCTGAAAAATACTATCAACTCAAGAACTTTCTCATACATAAGTATCTCTAAAATTGACCACAAATTTGATCCCACAATCAAGTTTTAAGTTACAATAATAGTGAAAAAGATCTTTGTGGTGGTCCTTGAAGAATTAAAGATCAATAACTACATATTTTCGTGGTGAATTTGACCTGCAAAAGGTATGGACTCTAAAACAATGTTTTTTTAGTTTTCAATGCATGTTTAATCGTTAAAATTGATGCACTTAGGGTGATATTTGATCCAATTACATTCGTTGTATGATTGACGATGTTGGTGGTGTTGATGGAGAAACAATGTCACTAGACTTGTCATGTTCATCGGGAAAAACCAAAAACTTGTGGACTTCTGTTTCATCATTCCAATTATATGATGCTTTTTCATCAAACACAACATCTTTGCTTTGCATCGTGTACATTGTAACATAATTATAAAACTTATAGCCTTTTGAGTTTGCATCATAGCCAACAAAAATATGCTTCTCACGTTTATCACCGAGTTTACTACACTTTTTATCAGGTATATGCGCATGAGCCATACATCCAAATACTCTTCAATGAGCAATGGATGATTTTCTTCCTGTCCATGCTTGTTGAGGAGTTTTATTCCACAACCTTCTAGATAGGGATTGATTGGATGGATCCATTAAACTGCTTACGCATAGAATTCTTTTGGCATCTTCTTACTCTTCATCATGTTTTGAGCCATATTAAGCATCATTCTGTTCTTTTGTTTCACTACTACAGAAACGGGTTTACTTGACAGTGAAAAACTGTCAAGCAAGGGATTACTTGACGGTTTTAAATCCGTCAAGTAATCCAGTTTCAAGAATAAGCTCTTTTTACTTGAGAGTGTAAAACTGTCAAGAATAAGAGTTTACTTGACAGTGAAAAACTGTCAAGAATAAAGCTTTACTTGAAAGTTTTTCACTGTCAAGTAATCCAGTGTCAAGAATAAGAAAAGTTTAGTTTTGACGGTTTTGTACTGTCAAACAGTCGTTACTCTTGACGGTTTATCACTATCAAGTAAAGCTTTATTCTTGACACTTGTTTCACCGTCAAGTTAATTTTGTAATTTGTTTTAAAAAAAATAATATCTATTGTCTTGTTTTGCACCTATTTTGCAGTCCTAAAACTGTATAAATACACAATGTAAAGATAAGAAAAAAGAGCATAGATTCATTGCATTTTACCACAAAGCCGAACATACACCTAAATCAAGCATTATTATACCATCGTTCTTAATCAACCAATACGTACACGAATCAACCATTAATTATGTAACAAATGTTCCATGTCAAAACCTTGAAACAAATTCACAAAGCAATCTACTAATTAACATCTAATATATACTCTATATTAACTTCATAACTTCAAACTTCAAACTTCAAACAAATCCTCTTCCACCAAACCAATCCAAGACATAATGTAAATCAACCATTATAACATATCATTCTTAATCTAGTAAAAAAATTACAAAGAAACTTAAAATTAACTAACCATCTCCTCCCCTCCCCCCACCCTCCCCTCTACCAAGCCAAACATCCACCTAAATCAATTGGCCTTTAACCATGAGCAACAATAATGTCTATGGAGGATTCCAATCCTTACTGTAAGCATGCCCAACTCAGTGGGACTGCTCCATTGTGGTCACTATAAAGCACTTTCATGATGATTGGATTATGCTCACCTCTGTGCTAAAAAAATTATGCAATACTATGATTCGTGGTGACTAACTTACGACTTCTGGTTTAACCTATTCCACAAAATAAAAGGGAAATTTCTTTTAGGACAGGAAACTTAAATTGATAATGTATAACTTGCCTACAAATTATTTCTCGAAAAATATGTGGAGGATCAAACAATTTCACTGAAATGTTAGAAAAGATATGAATGAATTGAGCACTTGCATATACATATAATATGTGAGTATTTTTATTCTCCCGTGCTTCTAGATTGAATTATTCTTCAAGGCTATTGGTAATTAATCTCTAATCTTGATTCCAAGGCTATTGCGTGTGTTTTGATGGGTGGGTGGGTCTAGTACACTGTGGAATTATGATATTCTTTAGCCTACTTAGCTTACTCATTTCTTCTTCAACACAACTGTATTATATATTTCCCCCTATCTACTTGGTTCTTAACTTTTACTTTGTTTATGAAGGATAAACAAACTTTTTTTTTGTATACATTAACCGAACTTTCTTAATAACAAGGCGTCCAAAGATCCCAAAACCAAATAATAATAATAATAATAATAATAATAATAATAATAATAATCATGTTGATAATTATAAATAAAAAAATAGCAACAAGCATACATAGCCAAGACGAAGAATTTCTGCTTCTTTGTCATTAATCCAATTAGGAAAGCCTGAAAATTAGCAAGAGGAAAATGATTAACACAAAATAAAAATAAATAAATAAATCAATTTGAAAAACATGCTGATAATTGGACAATTTCGTTATGTTTGCTAAATCTCATTCTGATGTGAACTTACTTCGATGAGAACCTTAATATCAACATTAATCTTCTCAAAAAATAATAATAGATAAATAAATAATCAGACTTATTGTCTAACATGCCAACGAGAATTAATGCTTGTTGGATAAGAAATAATTGTTTCAAATTAGGTATGTGGGTACCATGGATCGAATTGATTCCCTCTTAGTTCTTTATTAAATTCGTGGTCCTTTACGGCCACTAGGCTAAGTGAAGTGTCTACATCGTTTGGTAATTCTTTCAAATAATTACCTGGAAGTCATAAGTTTTATGGTATGCAAACAATATTTCAAATCCTCACGAGATCCATACAACTACTTCGTACAATTTTAAATATCAATGTAAGCACTTCTTCTTCACTAAATTTCAAATTGAACTGTCATGATGCAGTCACTTAAATAAATTAAACTGTCTTCTATGTGCTCCAAAGTCCAGGTGTTTGGTCCATTCCAGATACTTATCGTAGGAATTTTTTAGTCAAATTGAACAAAATAGAAAGTTACAATAAAATACTAGCGAAAAAGTCTTTACACTTGATCATTTTTCTGTCTTTGTCAAAGAACTCGACCTTACAATATATGTATGCCTATGGTGCATGCTATAGAATCGAGTTTCTAAGGGATTTCAAATATGTTCATGAACAACTTCTTATTCTATTAGTTTGAAGCAAAATAAGTTAACTCATACTACATACTAACTGTTACCTTGTGCTATTTCCTCGACATTTTACAGATCTTTTTATTAATGAACGTTTGTTGTTTTTGATAATATACATATTTATTTAGTTACGAGTAGACATGATAACAACACTTCTCCAAAGACATGAATAAAAATAAAATCGAAATGAAAACTTAAAAGTGAGTGCTTATCCTCTTTTCATATATAAGATACTTTCATTATAATTTCAAGCTTTTACATCCTAGATGACAATAAACCAAGAAGAGTACCAATAGAGTCCTCCAGCCTTCTTAAAAATGCTAGTTGTAACAGAGCACCTGCAATTTTCAGACAAGAAAGCACCTTATCAACTACAACTTTGCATAGTTCTCTAGAAGTACAGGAACACAATCAAGTCACCAAAATGCTACCAAATGCGAACAAAGAACCCATTCAAATGGTACAAAGATTCATCATTAAAATAGTGCAATTCATAGCAAATATAAAAAACTGCAACGTTTAGTCATAAAAAAAATTCAAAGAAGAAGAGTGTTTTCCTTTCCATTAAATCAAATCCAAGGAAGAGCTAAATTCCATAAATGAAAAGCAAATGAACATTCCCAAGTCGTTGTCAACTCAACACTATGTAGCTGCTAATCTCTAATAGAGCCAACATGTGCACAATTTACAAAGTATGAGAAGAAGAAAAAACGCAATTCAATAAAAGAAATTAGCTCAAAGAAAAATCAGAAAGAAGAAAACTCCTCCTAAAACATGCACACATCACAACTCAGATATAACTTACATTGACGAATACCTCCACAAAGCATAAAACCACTAATTACACAAGTTCTTGTTAAAATCCATTTCGGCATCGAATGAGTAACCAACACGCCACAGAAAACACCGATAGATAGAATCAACAAAAATTGACAAAGAGAAACGAAAATGCATACCGATGATCATGCCTACGGTGACAAAGGTCAAGAGACCGAAGACAATCCTCATCGAAGCGAAAACCATAGCTTCCTGCCTAAACAAAAATTTGACTCCAAATTCTTCACCAAATTTTAGCGTCGTGTGTTGTCGACCGTCGTGAAATTGAAGAAATGGAAGAAATGTAAATTGAAGAAATGGAAGAAATGTAAATTGAAGAAATGGAAGAAATGGAAAAGGAAGATACAAAATACTGAAATGGCTATTTCGCGCGTCGTGAGGGTTCTTGCCAAGAAATGGAAGAACAGAGAAGTTGGGGAAGAAATGGGGGCTTTACGCGAAGACACGGGCGAAAAGGGGAAGAAATGGGGGTTTTTGCGCGAAAGTGAAGAGCAAGAACTTTTGATTTTTTTAGAAATGGGGAAGAAAAAAATGGCACCTTTTTTTTAATTCACATACTTGACGTGTAAATTCCGTCAAGTAAAATTAAATTATACTTGACAGGTAAAATCCTTCAAGTATGTTAAAAAAATTCAAAAATTTTCTTAATTTTTTCTCTTTTTATTTACTCTTGACGGTTTTTAACATTACTTGACGGTTTTTATAAAACCGTCAAGTAATGTAAAAAAAAAAGTATCAAGTAAAGTCAATTTTGTAGTAGTGTTTCGAGCCATACTAAGTATCATTTTGTTCTTTCTTTCAACAACACCATTTTGTCAAAAAGTAAATGGAACTGTCTTAGGCTGACGAATTCCATTTTCTGTGCAAAAATCTTTGAATTCATTTGAAGTGAATTCACCAAAAGCTTTAAATCTCTTAAGCATGTCAAATACCTCTGATTTCTCTTTACCAAAATAAGCACAAGTTTTTTTTTTTTTTTTGAAATCCTCAATAAATAGTAAGAAATAATTATTCTTACCGAAAGAACTTGGTTTGATCAGTCCACAAAGATCAGTGTGAACTAATTCTAGTGGTCTCTTTTCTCTTGAAGATAATTCTTGTGGAAAACTCTTCCTTGATTGTTTGTCATAAAGACAACCTTCACAAAATTAATATGGATGTTTGACATATGACAGCTCTTTCACCAGATCCTTCCTTGCTAATAACCTCAAGCTAAAAGTTCAAATCCCAAATCTTAAGTGCCAAATCCCAGATGGATCTTTCAAACATTTAGCAACATCAGTTTGAATGTTTAATAAAAAAAACATTCTATATTTCATCATTTGCACTTTAGCAATCATATCACTACTACAAAAAAACACTCTCTTGATGATTGTAAAATGTCAAGAGTCCATATTTCTAACGATTTCAAAACCACCCTTGAAGCCACTGTCAAGAATGTCAAAGTTCATTATAGTTTAAAACCGTCAAGAAAAATAAACATTGACAGTTAAAAACCATCAAGAATGTTAATATTTACGACAGTTAAAAACCGTCAAGAATGATACGTAAAAATTGTCTAGCAAAATGATTGATGACAGTCACTAAATGTAAAAAATGCTTACATTCATGACAGTTAAAAACCGTCAAGTTAGTTGATATTGACGACAAGTAAAAAAGTCAAGAATGTGATGTTTCTTTTTTACTTGACACCTAAAAACCGTCAAGAAATTGATATTTTATAATATTTTAAAACCATCAAGAACTTTTGTTTACTTGATATGTTAAAACCATTAAGAATTTAACTTTTTATGACATTTTAAAACCATCAAGAATTTGACATTTATGACATTTAAAAAAGCGTCAAGAATGCACTTATTTATGACAGTTTAAAACCATCAAGTCTGTTTTGAATTTTGTTTTTTAAATTGCAATTTGTATATTTCCCTACAATTTGATTATATTTTTGTCCCCTGTATTGGCCCTATAGTATTGAATACTTAAAAATCAATGTATGTATCAACACCCAACCTAAGAAAATTAAAAGAAAAAAGAACTAACACTTAGGATCATTCATGACTTTAACACCAAACAAACTTTAAAGTCATTCCTAAACCACAAAAAAGTAAAGACAATGGAAAATCGATATCAACTAACACTTAAGAACATTCATGCATTTACTTCCCAAACAAACTTTAAAGTCATTCCTATGTCAAGAAAAAAGCCCAAAAAACTAAAAAAATAACTTTCAGCAATATTTCCCTCCCCCTCCCACACACACACCTAATTTTTTTTTATTTCAAACTCAACACAAACAACATAAACTAACACTTAGTTACATTCATGATTTTAACACCCTAAACAAACTTTAAAGTCATTCCTAAACCCCAAAAAACCAAAAGGAATGCAAAAAAAAAAAAAAAAACTAAACATTGAATAATATTCATTTATTTACTGCCTAAACAAACTTTAAAGTTATTCATATGTCCAAAAAACCCAAGAGGAATGAAAAATAACTTTCGATAATATCCCTCCCCCCTCTCCCACACACACACGTACTTTTTTATTTTAAACTCAACAAAAACAATATAAACTAATAGTTAGTTATATTTATTACTTTAACACCCTAAAGAAACTCTAAATTCATTCCTTAACCACAAAAAAAGAAAATCAAAGGAATTGAAAAAAAAACTAAGGTTTAGGAACATTCTTGACTTTAATAACCTAAGAAAACTTTAAAGTCATTCCTAAACAACAAAAAATCAAAGGAATGAAACAACTTCCGGCAATACCCCCCATAGGCACACCTACTCTTTTATTTATAATTCAACACAAACAACATAAGCTAACACTTAGTTACATACATGACTTTAACACCCTAAATAAATTTTAAAGTCATTTCTAAACCACAAAAAACGAAGGGAAAGGAAAAACAATATCAGCTAACACTTAAGAACATTCATGCATTTACTACCTAAACAAACTTTAAAACCATTACTATGTCCAGAAAAACCAAAAGGATTGAAACAACAACTTCCGACAATATCCTCCCTGCCACACACACACCTACTTTTTTATTTCAAACTCAACACAAACAACATCAACTAACACTTAGTTACATTCATAAATTTAATACCCTAAATAAACTTCTTGAAAAGGGAAATTAGGGTTTATGGATTATTAGTATTTTTCGTTATTATTTTTGTTTTTGGTATTTTTCATTTATGGATTTTTCTTTAGTGGTTTCTTTGAAGTCTATTTATTCCCCGTGTAAAAGTTCATTATCTACTTTGAATTAATATGATTCATTCAATAATATAGAAATTTCACATGGTATCAAAACTTTAGGTTTTGTCTTGTTAAACCCTAGCCGCCATAATCTATTTCTTGTCTGCCTCTGTAGATCGTCGACAGAGACAGACTCGTCGTCCATTAGGGTTTTGAGTATAGTTATTATGTCACATCTCAGTTGTCTGTCGCACTCTTCTAAACCAAATCAGTCAGGTTAAAATGGTGCAAGATAACCTTAGGTTTTATCTTACTGAACCTAGTCGTCCCAACACTTGTTTGACCTCTGCCTTCGACGATTTGACTAGCCATTCAAAGAGGCAGACTCACACATAGATCTGCCTCCGTTTGTTTATATCTGTCATTGTGCACCTACTTCTATCCCAAGTACATCACGCAGATTTTACCACAGATCGACCTCAACTCTGTTTCTACTTTATCACCATAGTTGCAACCTCCAACTGTCACCTTCACGAGAACCGTCACTGTCGTTAGAGGCAATAGTCCCCATTTTTCTTTAGTCGATAATGTCGCTATCGTCCAAATCTGTCGCACGACCAAATCTGTGTCAGCAGTCGTCTTCCAGAGACGTTCGCGTCTTTGTTATGCCTTCAAATCAGTCATTCATGGTTTTGTTATATATCTCTTTAAAGGATCTTTGTTATTGCCCATAAGTTCTTGTTTCGTTCTTTGTAGGTTTTGTTATAGATCTCTTTGGAGGATTGTTGTTACTACCCATAAGTTCTTGTTTCGTCTTCGTAGGTTTTTGTTATAGATCTCTATATAAAAATCTATGTTTCTAACGTAGAAGCTTTTTGTTTTGTTCTTCGTGGGTTTTATCTCTATCATAGAAGTTCTCTTTGTGTTTGGTTCTTCATGGGTTTTTTTTATTCTATCTTAGATCTACTGATTGATTTGAAAGTTTTATTTGCAAACCCAAGTTGTTCGTGATTTTACCACCTTGAGTTTGAGGAAAGGTGTTGAAAAGAAAAATTAGGGTTTATGGATTATTTGTATATTCCATTATTATTTTTCTTTTTGGTTTTTTCCATTCATGGATTTTCCTTTAGTGGTTTGTTTGAGGTCTTTTTATTTCCTACGTAAAAGATCATTATGTACTCTAAATTATTATGATTTATTCAATAATATAGAAATTTCACAAAACTTTAAAGGCATTCCTAAACAACAAAAAACCAAAGAGAATGCAGCAAAAAAAAAAAAAAAAAACTAACACTTAGGAACATTCATGACTTTACTACCATAAGCAAACTTTAAAGTCATTCAACTGTCCACACTAAACCAAAGGTAATGCAAAAACAATATCAACCAACACATAAGAACAATCATGCATCTACTACCCTAAACAAGTCATTCAAGTGTCCACAAAAAACCAACAAAATTGCAAAAATAACTTCCGACAATGCCCCCCCCCCCCCCCACACACACACACACCTAGTTTTTTATTTCAAACTCAACACAAACAACATCAACTAACACTTAAGAACATTCTTGCATTTACTACCCTAAACAAAACTTTAAGTCATTTAAGTTTCCACACTAAACCAAAGAGAATGCAAAAATAATATCAACTAACACTTAAGCACATTAATGGATTTACTATGTTATCACATTTAATGTCATTCAAGTGTCCATACTAAACCAAAGAGAATGCAAAATGCACTTCCGACAATTAAGTTATTGTTTCCACAACTGCAGGATAACAACATAAGCATTTTCACATTAAACCTCTCATCATAATCAACAACGACAACTAACAGTTAAAAACATTCATGCATAGTTAAATTGTTGTTACCAAAATCACTATGTAATTACCACATTAAATTTTTTTTAAATGTTTTGATTTATCACACCCTCTCCCAGACTCTCTACTCCTAGCCTAGGAGACGGCGTGAAGCCAGTGAATCTCGTCCTTACCTTGATGATCCTCACTAACCATCTTAACTTAACTACAATTTAAACAAAACCATTAACTTAAAATAAAAAAAATCTCAAACTTAACATCTAACAACAGAAACTAGACAAATACCTTATATATAGTGCAACCCATACTATTTTCTACAACCCATCTCACTGTACCAAAACTTATAACAGTAACATGCATGATTTACTACTAACGTACAATAGTACTAAAACTTCTCGAGTAGCAGACAGTTTGTGGTAGGTCAGGTTTCGGAATCACGATCTCTACATGATAAGTGAGAACACAATTTGAAAGAATGAGCTAAAACGTCCAGTGAGTGATGCTTTAATAAAAAATACTTAAAAAATCTATATAGTATAGCTAGAAATCGTTGACTTAGAAACTTTTCACAAATCAAATCACAACTGAAACCATAAATCATAATTTAAACTTAAATCACTTGAAAGGTACTTGCACGATACTTATCTGTAAATCATGGTAAAACTATGCATAACTGAAATCATGCTAAAACATGAATATTTGAAAATCTGTAAGCGATGTGTATCAAACTGAACAACGTAGTAGTGGGAAAAACTCGGAACTAACAACGTCTTTGCCGCAGTGAAGTAATCTCATACACAGCTATATCTACGCCGTGGTTGGATCAGGACCAAGGACGTCTTCGCCGAGGTGGAGCTAGCTCAATACAACGACAGTATCCTACGTTATAGTGGAGCTAGCAACTATAACGCCTTTGCCAAAGTGGGGCAAACCAAGCACTAAGGCAACGAAACTACGTTATAGTGGAACATCACTTGCAACGTCTTTGCCATGGTGGAGTAATCTCAACACCATGACAGCGTATATCTACGAAGTAGCGGAGCCACCACCCACAACGTCTTTGTCATGGTGGGGCGAACCCTCCTGCAAGGCAGTGCATACCTTAGTGTGCACACCTAGTATAGTAGCCTCAAGCTCACATGGATTCACATGCATAAAAACAAATCATCGTAAAACGTGCAAGTCACATAAAACATATCATCATGAAACTCGTAGTACTCGAAATCATGCTTAAACATCACTTATAACATGGTAGAAATCTCATATAAACATTAAATAATCATAACTCGTGATTTCGAGAAACCTTGTAAAACATGCAAATCGTGCTTAGGACCCATAGCAGTCAAAACATGCTCAAACAATCATAAAAATAATCTCTGTATACATAAATAGGGCCTAACATATTATAAAACATGCTTATTTCGTAAACAGGCATTACCTCGTAAAATGTGTCAATATAATATTTTTATATTCAAACTACCGGAAATACCTTAAAATAATTAAATCATGCTTCAAATAGTTTATCATGTGCAAGTACATCAAAAAATATGAATAAAATGATTTTTCTGAAATTTTTTGAAAATTTTACAAATTCTCAAAAAACGTGCATTCCGGTCATTATTTTAATATTAAATATTAAAATAATACTATCACTCACAAACTTGACGGGCTATCCGTGGCTCATAAGTTTTCCCAATCTCTAAATCTCCTGAAAAATAAATTCATAATCGATCCTTAAATTACTTGGCACGAAAACCGAGGAAAACCAAATTTTCCTTTTTTAATTAATTCTCTTCTCCTAAAATAATATATATATAAATATAATTATATAAATACCTATATAATAATAATAATAATAATAACAATAACAATAACAATAATAATAATAATAATAAATAATCTTCTTCTTCTTTAGTTTTCTCCTTCTTTAAATTCAAGTTTTTCGGCCTTTTCACTAACCCAACTTCGGCTAGAAAATTCTCTCAATCTACTAAAAGTTAGAGGCTCTAACCTATGGCAAACGATTTTTACATGAGTCTATTTGCTTACCTCAAAAAATGAGCTTCAAATTCCTGGTGGATAACTCGAAATCGCCTCTGGAAGTCACCTTGTTTAGTCTTCCAGCGAGCTTAAAACCGAGAATTGCAACTTCGATTTCTTCCTACACAGACCAAATTAACTTAATTTCTTTCACATAACTTTAAATGAACTAATAATCTAGCTTACCTCCAAAATTTAGATCTTAACTCGGCTGTAGATGGAGAACTTAATTTTCAAAGTTTTGGGTCCGATTTTTGCATTTTACAGCTGCCCGACTCTCTTTTCCTTCAAAATAAGTAGTCTCTTCGGCCAAATTTCTTCAAATTGAGCTGTGCATCAGCTTCCTCTCTCTTTTCTACACAATTTAGACACAAATTTCGTTCAAATTGGTTGAGAATTGACTTCAATTTCACACTTTTTCTCCAGGTGCTCAACTTGAAATTTTCAAGAAATTCATTCTCTCTCTCTCGACCTTCTTTCCCATTTTTCCTTCAATTTTATTTCTTTTTCTATTCCAAAATGATCAATTGATGCTTAAGAAGGAGATTTCACCGAATATACATCCAATTACAAAAAAAAAATTGAAAGGAATTTAAACAAATTCCAATTTCTTTCTTCTTTATCTCAAGGCACACTTTTTTTTAAAAAAATCAATTTTCAATTTTCTTTTTCTTTTTTTTTTTAAACATGATAAATAAAAATTGATAATAAATAAATAAATAAATACTTTTCTTTTCTTTTCTTTTCTTTTTCTTTCTTTTCTTAAAATATAATTTTATTTTATTTTTAAACAAAACTACAAAATTAATTTTTTTACCAATTCTTAAACAAAATTACTCAAATACCATTATCAAAAATTACTAAAATGTCCTTTCTAAAAATTTAATAAAATACCCTCCAATTATTTTATTAACACTTTTACAACAAACAACTTAAATAAAAAAATCGGGTATTACATGATTACTAACTTAAAACGAATGTGACTACCATCATGCTTCGTGCCATCCTCCACTTCCAATCCACATACCATTTTCATATGCTACCATCGTTGTCCTCTTTCAAAAACTTCCAAGATGATACTAATTAAAACGAATTTTGGTACTTGAAACAATCTGCAAAAACAAAAAACAAAATAATATTGCAAAGTTAATACTTATATGTACTAAATTAATACTCGATTTCAATTACGATACAAAAATATACTTTTGTAAATATATATTAAAAAAAAACCCTCAGTGCCTACCATTACTTTCAGATACTATGTACAAAATTTTTTATTTTCAAAATGATTGTTAGAAAGATCAAGAAAAACTCAATTGGGGAAGTTTGTTTTCTTCATTTAGAAACTCAAACCAAAAAAACATTTAAATTTACAAAATTTTGTAATCAAAATTGAAGATTTCTTTTTCTAATGTGCCTATAAATAAGTATAATATAGAAACATAAGACTTCCACAACAAACAGTATTACAAAGTTGCACATTTCATGACACTATATCATACTTCTTTCCACTACTTTCATGAAATTGAAATTTTGATGCGAAAAATACTATATTTAATAAAAATTATACATTTTTTTAGTATTTTCGAGCTCCATTTATGTAATACAAACTTCCATTCTACAAAAAAGAAGAAAAAATGGACAAGACATGTGTTACTTTCTCTTGAGCAAGCTCATAACTCATGATCGATGTCTCCCTTCTGTTTGCATATTTCTGAATGACTCCACAAGTGCTGTTCATGGGTTATTAACAAGATTACCATACTTCGATCCAAGGGTAAAACCTCCCCTAAAACACCCTAAACAAAACAAAACAAAAGACTTAATATAAGTTAGGTATCAACTACCTATCAATGTATTTCAAAGTTACTATCTAATATTAAAGTTAGCAGACAACACAAAATAATAAACCATAAATATACTTAACAAGAATATAAATTTCACAGCTAACTTTGTAGAGCAAGTGATTCGAGGAGTTGGGGAACGATTATAAAAAACACAAAAGCAAAAGAAGTAAACAATGAATGAGATGTAATCCAACTAATAATCACACACAAAAAATAGAAAATCAAAAAGATATTTAAGTTTACTTATAAAAGACATTTCGACAAACTTTTGGGTTGGCGTCTAAAGGCGTAAGAACTTCTTTACCTTTCGATAAGACGCTTTCTTTTTTAGCTTCTTTGTTCTTGCAGATTGCTTCATAAAACGTATTGAGGAGAAAACCCTTGTCATAAGAATCAAGAGTAACACAAACAAATTTTGGAACAATATAAATTTTATAAAACATATTTTCAAAGGAAATGAGATCTTTGAAACATGAAAATAATGCATAGTAAAGAAAAACCAACTTGCTAAAATAAACCACATATGGTTCAATAAAATAAAATAAACTCTTACGTTCAAAATTTCTTTAATCCTGACTTATTTACGGTGCAGAATCATCATCTTGTATAACCATTTATTAACCTTTGAAGAAAAACAAGAAAAAAGACAAAAATACTCCCATTCAATTCCTCCTACATTTTTTCAAAAACCAAAATACAAGAGAATGCATTCAAAATTAAATCATATTAAAAAAAATAAAGATGAAAACAAATCAACAAGAAACAAAAACAAACAAAGCAAAAAAGATATGATTCGAGGAGTTGTGGAACGATGAAAAAAAAAACAAAAGCAAAGGAAGTAAACAATGAAAGAGATGTAATCCAACTGATAAACAAACACACAAAATAGAAAAAAAAAAAACAAAAGATATTTAAGTTTACTTATAAGAGACATTTCGTCTAACACCCTGGTGGACGTCTAAAGGCATAGGTGGATTAAACTTTTTTACCTTCAGATAAGACGCTTTCTTTTTCAGCTTTTTTGTTCTTCTCGATTACTTGATAAAACATATTGGGGAGAAAAGCCTAGGCATAAGAATCAAGAAAAACACAAGCAAAATATGGAACAAAAATATAAATTTTATAAAACATGTTTTCAAAGGAAATGACATCTTTGTTCTTTTATAGATTTCTCAAACTAAAAGAACAAACTTCACAGAGCTTTGCAACATAAGATAAAAACTCAAGACTATCTGAATTATAAAATATTAGGAAAGAAAAGAAAACAACCTAAACTAGACATCAAAACTAAAAGAACAAACTTTAGTTTAACAAATTTGGTGTGTAGGTCATTGGACTTTCAAAGTGTAATTTATTAGTTTCTTATTAGACTTCAAAACTCAAAGTGCACAAATCAAAGCTCATAGCCAAGATTATGTAACACCTTCTACGTGAAATGAACAAAACATCTCTGAAAACAGTAAATAGACCCAATTTTCAGTATTCGCTCAGTTATTTATGAAGTTATTAGCTATATGATTAACTCATGATGCATAAAATAAAAAGATAGAGAACACAAGGAATTGGTAACCCAGCTCAGTGGATACGACCTACATCTGGGAGCACGTATGTCACATAAGAACAATGCTTCAATATTTAACAAGAGTTTGTTTTCTTACAATCAAGTGAGATAAAGCTGTTAAAATCTAAATAATCCACTTAGATAACCAACACAGACTTAAGCAGCATCCACAGTCGTTGCGGCATAATTAACATGTATCTCTAAAATACAGCCACCCTCTGATTTAGTGAATGAGACACTGTATTGAGATGGGCTCCGCCTATCTAGTTAAACACAGGCACCTCCTGTTTTAACACTAGATGTATAATAATTAGGTTCCCCCTAACTCTATCACCTTTTGTAATGCAAGTTCTTCACTCTATCAACGACTAGGCAGTTGATATCTTGTACACACAGTGTATAATATGTTTACCACAATATTACTTCAGCTTTGTAATAAAGTTAGAGACTAGAAGATTAACAAAGCACAAACAATAGCACAAATAACTTGGCTTCGACTTCAGAACATATCTTTGAAAAACTTAATGATATTCAAACTTTAATTAACCAGTGCTCATATATTGATAGATCAAAAACATATATAAGCATACTCTTTTATCATAAAGTTAATAGCTGGACAATCAACATTACAGTATGCATAAAGAATGGAAAATATTATAATTCCAGCATCATACCTTTGAGAGAATTTAGTTTTCAGTCTTTCTTCACTTTTTCTAATCTTATTGCATACCCTTTCAACCGTGGTTCACTTATTTATAGGTTCTCAAAATAAATATCTAAAACAACAAGGATTTGCAAATATCTTAATATCTTTTGTAAAGATATTAGAAAACTTCTAATAGGACAAAAGATCTTTCACATTTAAGGAATCAAATCTAAACCTTCAAGATTCTTATATTTAAGATAAATGTAATATAATTTGGAAAAGAAATATTATTTAGCCAACTAATAATAACAATCTTCCCTTTGGCAAAGAGTGTGTCTTTTTTGGCAAACATTGTTTTATTTATGTATGAATTCATGGAACCCCTTAATATGGTCATATAAAGATTTGATGTAATAAGGCTATGGAAATAAGAATATTGAAAAGTCAATTCATAATATCAAAAGGTCGATTATAAAAGGTAGTTCATAAGGTAGGTTCATCCTCAATACTAATGACAAAAGGTAGATAGACTATAAGATAGTGACACACATCCCATCTTTCCAATTTTCTCTCCCTTAGTTGCCAGAAATAAATTACACACCATCAGTAGTAGAAGATGACAAAAGATCCGCAGGAGAAGGAGGCTCCTGAGTTTCAACAATTGATGTATTTGTTGAAGAAAGTAGCAATCCTTGTAAGGTAATAATGAGAGGGTCCATGACAGGCTTCCTACCGGACAACGTGTGAATTGTGCTGCTCAGTATTCTTGATTTCATAACCAAGGTATGCAATACCTTGATGCCTACTACAGGTGGTAAAGACAGATCATCAGAACAAAATTGAGTATCATCAACCTGATTATCATCATTTGCAAATGGAGCTTTCATAGTGTGTACAATATCTGGAACATGGGCCCATTGAATCAATCACAAGCTTAATTGGACAACTTTTGGAGCAGGACCAGGAAGATCTTGAGCAGTAAGTACATTTGGATGTTGAGAGATCACCAATCCACATAATAATCGAGGAAAGGAAATAGGTATTT
The DNA here is from genome assembly GCA_037974625.1 of Cucumis cinereus. NCBI lineage: Eukaryota > Viridiplantae > Streptophyta > Magnoliopsida > Cucurbitales > Cucurbitaceae > Cucumis > Cucumis cinereus. Next base: position 783 of record JBBPDJ010010624.1, on the reverse strand, counting down.
TTTGTCCAAAAAACTCAACATGGCGCAAAATGTGAGACTAAATGAGCTCCCCAACAATTACTGGAGCGCAAGTACCAATCTGAAAAATCAGATTGCCAAGAGCAACTCAAACACTAGATGCGTGAGTTGAGGGGATCCAGTTGGATATACCAAGCTTATGGAGAATGGCATATTTAACACTTAAGGCACCAGCAGGTAAATGGCCAGAGGAGGGCCAGATTATAATGGTTCGACCAGTCAATTTTGTTGTTAATACTTCAGATGAAGGAGGTTGAAAAGGAATACCAGCTGACTATTCTAACTCCAAATAACGATAAATTGCTGAAACAGATATATCAAAACACAGACCACGAACATGAACCTTTTTGATACTATGAATCACTAGGATCATCAAATCCAACTGGAAGATTGATAATAAACTCACGAATCAATCGTGGATTAGGGTCCTACTTATAAGAAATGATACTTATCAGAAATATTGACTTCATCAGCCATTCTTCTTTGAACGATATATTTCCATTTTGCAACATTTTCTTCACAGTCAAATGAAACTCTATTTAAAGGTACAAAGGGAACATTTGGGAGAACTTTACGACGACCAAATTTAATAGCAACAAATTTTGTACCCTTGAATTTTTTAGGAGGAATGTTTTCAGATGCAAGTTGCACTACTACAAAAACAGATTTACTTGACAGTGAAAAACTATCAAGTAAGGGTTTACTTGATGGTTTTCAATCCGTCAAGTAAACCAGTGTCAAGAATAAGCTTTTTTTTCTTGACAG
>JBBPDJ010010402.1:0-30963 GCA_037974625.1 Cucumis cinereus | reverse complement strand
CTCGTAAAACGTGCAAAACGTGCATAGGCCCTATAGCAGTCAAAACATGCTCAAACAGTTATGAAAATCATAAAAATCATCTCAGTAAACATAAACAGGGTCTAACATATTATAAAACATGCTTATTTCGTAAACAAGCATTGCCTCCTAAAACGTGCCATTATAATATTATTATATTCAAACTACCGGAAATGCCTTAAAATAATAAAATCATGCTTCAAACAAGTTACAATATGAAAGTACATCAAAAATATGAACAACATGATTTTTCTGAAATTTTCTAAAATTTTTGCAAATTCTCGAAAAACGTGCATTTCGGTAATTATTTTAGTATTAAATATTAAAATAATACTATCACTCACAAACTTGACGGGCTATTCCTGGCTCGTAAATTTTCCCGATCTCTGAATCCTCCGAAAATAAATTCAGAATCGATCCTCAAATCACTTGACACGCAAATCGAGAAAAACCAAATTTTCTTTAATTTTCCTTTTTAAACTATTTCTTTCTCCTAAAATACTATTTATAATATAATTACATACATATAATTAATATAATTAATAATAATAATAATAATAATAATAATAATAATAAAAATTCATCTTCTTCTTCACAGGTACAAACTCAAGAAAACATCCAGTTTTCTGGCAGCAACATTGACTCAACTTCGAGGAGGCAATTCTCTCAAACTACTTACAGTTTGAAGCTCTAACCTATGCCAAACGATTTCTACATGAGTCTATTTTCTTACCACAAAAAAGTAGCTTCAAACTCCTCGTGGATAGCTCGAATTTGCCTCTGGAAGTCACGTTGCTCAGTTTTCCGGCGAGCTTAAAACCGAAAATTGCAGCTTCGATTTCTCCCTACACAAACCAAATTCACTCAATTCATTTTACAGAACTCTAAATGAACTAATAATCTATCTTACCTCCAAATATTAGATCTTAATTCGGCTTGTAGACGGAGAATTTGATTTTCAAAGTTTCGGGTTCATTTTTCGCAATTTCCAGCAGCTCGAGCTCTTTTTCATCAAATTCAGTGGTCTCTTTGGCCACATTTCTCCAAATTGATCTGTGCTTCACCTTCATCTCTCTTGTCTAAGCAATTTAGACACAAATTTTGTCCAATTTGGTTGAGAATTGAACACAAAATCATCACTTTTTCTCAAAGTGTTCAAAAATAAAATTTCCAGATTTTCTCCTCTCTCTTTCGGCATTCTCTTCTCTTTTTCTTCAATTTCCTTCTCAATTCTCTTCCTTCTCCTTCAATTATCGAGCAGCAGCTTGCTATAAAAGAGTTTCCACCGAAATTAAGCCCAATTGGAGAAGAAGATAATAATTTTTTTCCTTTTCTCATCCATCCTCACTTTAGGCACACATTTTAAAAAAACATTTTCTTTTCTTTTTGTTTTTTTGTTTTTTTTGTTTTTTTAAACTAAGGATAATTATAAAGTAAATAATTAAATAAATAATACATAAATTTAAATTTCTTTTTTCTTTTCTTTTTTTTAAATATTATTTTATTTATTTCTTTAAACCAAACTATAAAATTTAAATTTTTTTTTTAACCAAATCTTAAACAAAATTACTAAAATATCATTTCTAAAAAATTACCAAAATATCCTCCGATATTTTATTAATAAACTTGCAACAACAACTTAAATACAAAGAAAAAGTCGGGTATTACAAAAATTCCTCAAAATGAGCTCGTTTAATACCTGAAAATGCATTTTAGGCTGAACTTTGGTTCATTTTTCGAAAGCTATAGCACATGTCGATTTTCATCTGTGTTGGTCTGCATGTTAGTCCTATCTCAAGTGGCACTCTTTGCGACAAATATAGTTTATGCAAATGTGTCAGAGACATGTTTAGGGTTATGGACGTCCATTCCTACCTCAAGTTTCACTCTTCGCGACCTATTTAGTTCATGAAAGCGTGTCAAACACGTGTTAGGGTCATGGACACGTGTTTCTGAGCTAAAAATTCCTAAACTACGGAGTGTAGGATGAAAATATCAAAATGAAATCGTTGCAGGTCACTTTTTTCTCCAAAGTAGAAATCTAGTCTGGGACATCTTTGGTTAATTACTTTTGGGAAAAACTTCAAGATTCCTAAAAATGAGCTCGTTTAATACCTGAAAATGCATTTTAGGCTGAACTTTGGTCCATTTTTCAAAAGCTATAGCATAGGTTGATTTCCGTTCGTGTTGGTCTGCATGTTTGTCCTATCGCAAGTGGCACTCTTTGCGACCAATATAGTTTATCCGAATGTGTTAGAGACATGTTTAGGGTCATGGACGTCCATTTCTAAGCCATTCATCCCTGAACTACGGGCGTAGGACGAAAATAACATAGGGATATCGTTGTAGGTCACTTTGTTCTCCAAAGAAAAAATCGAGTCTGGGACGTCTTTGGTCATTTATTTTTGGGAAAAACATAAACATTCCACCATATGAGCTTGTTTTGTACCTAGAAATGTGGTTTAGGTCAGACTTAGGTGCATTTCCCAAAACCTATAGCACTGGTCGATTTTCTTTCGTTTTTGTTGGAACGTTAGTCATCCCTCAAGTTTCACCCTTTGAGACCTACATAGTTCATGCTAACGTGCCAGAGACATGTTTAAGGTCATGGACGTGCGTTTCTATGCCAATAATCCCTGAACTACGGGGTGTAGGATGAAAATACCGAAGGGAAATCATTTATGTCACTTTGTTTCCCAAAGCAGAAACCGAGATTGGACGCCTTTGGTCATTGGGAAAAACTTAAACACTCCTCCAAATGAAACTTTTTTATACCTAGAAATGGATTTTAGGTCGAACTTTGGTCCATTTTTCAAAAGCTATAGCACTGGTCGATTTCGTCTGTTTTGGTCTACACGTTAAGCTCTACCTCAAGTTTCACCCTTCATGACCTATATAGTTAATGCAAACGTGTCAGACACATTTTAGGGTTATTGACACTCGTTTTGAGCCAAAAATTTCTGAACTACGGTGTGTAGGATGGAAATACCAAACCACAAACCAAGTCTGGGACGTCTTTGGTTATTTATTTTTTGGAAAAGCTTAAATATTCCTCCAAATGAGCCCGTTTTATACATAGAAATGCATTTTAGGTCGAACTTGGTTCATTTAACAAAATCTATAGCACAAGTCGATTTTTGTCCCTTTTGGTCCACACGTTAGTCCTACCTCAAGTTTCACCCTTGACGACCTATATAGTTCATGCAAACAGGTTAGAGTCATGTTTAGGTTCATCCATGGGCGTTTCCAAGCCAAGATATCTTGAACTACGGGGTGCAGGATGAAAGAACCAAATGAAAATTGTTGGACACTTTGGACCCTAAAGTAGAAACCGAGCCTAGATTTTATATGGTCAATTATTTTAGGGAAAAATTTTAACATTTGTTCAAATGAGCCCGTTTTATACCCAAAAATGAATTTTATGCCAAACTTTGGTCCATTTTTCGAAAGCTTTTAGCAATGGTCGATTTTCATTCGTTTGTGTCTGCCCTTTAGTCTTACCTCAAGTGGCACGCTTCGATTTTTGTCCCTTTTGGTCCATACGTTAGTCCTACCTCAAGTTTCACCCTTCGCGACCTATATAGTTCATGCAAATGTGTCAGAGACATTTCAGGGTCATGGACGCGCGTTTTTTAGCCACGAATCCTTGAACTAAGCGGTGTAAGACATAAGAAAATACCAAACGGAAATCATTGGAGGACACTTGGACGCCAAAGAAGAAACCTTGTCTGGGACGTCTTTGGTCAATTATTTTTTAGGAAAATATCATCGTTACTCCAAATGATCCCCTTTGATACCTAAAAATGCATTTTAGGCCGAACTTTGGTCAATTTTTGAAAGCTATAGCACTGGTCCTTTTTCGCTCGTTTTGGCCTGCACGTTAGTCCTACTGCATGTAGCACTCTTTGAGACATATATAGTTCATGCAATTATGTGAGAGACATGTTTAGGTTCATGGATGTTTGCTTCTAAGCCAAGAATTCCTGAACTACGGAGTGTAGGACGAAAATACCAAAGGGAAATCGTTGCTGTTACTTTGTTCTTCAAAGTAGAAACTGAGTCTGGGACGACTTTGGTCGTTTATTTTTTTGAAAAACTTCAAGATTCCTCTAGATGAGCCCGTTTGATACCTAGATATGCACTTTAGGTTGAACTTTATCCATTTTTCAAAAGCTATAGCACTGGTCAATTTTCGTTAGTTTCAGTCCGCACGTTAGTCCTACTTCAAGCTTCACTCTTCACGACAAATATAGTTCATTAAAACGTGTCAGAGAAATGTTTAGGGTCATGGACGTTAGTTTCTAAGCAAAGAATCCCAGAACTACGAGTTGTAGGACAAAAATACCAAAGAAAAACTGTTGGAAGTCACTTTGTTCCTCAAAGTAGAAACCAAATCTGGGATGTCTTTTGTCTATTACTTTTGGAAAGAACTCCAACATTCCTCCAACTAAGCCCATTTTGTACATAGAAATTAATTTTAGGCTGGCTTTTGACAATTTTAGTGTCATGGACACGCGCGACGAAAAGACCAAAGGAAAATTGTTGGAGGTCACTTTGTTTCCAAAAGTAGAAACCGAATCTGGGACATTTTTGGTCAATTACTTTTGGGAAGAACTTCAACATTCCTCCAAATGAGGCAACTTTATACCTAAAATTGCATTTATGCCAAACTTTGGTCCATTTATGAAAGATATAGCACTGGTAAATTTTGGTTCGATTTGGTCTACATGTTTGTCCTGCCTCAAGTAGCACTCTTTGCAACCTATATAGTTTATGCAAATGTGTCAGAGACATGGTTAGGGTCATGGATGCGCGTTTTTGAGCCAATATTCCCTAAACTACGGGGTGTATGAAGAAAATACCAAAGGGAAACCGTTGCATGTCACTTTGTTCCCTAAAGTAGAAATCGAGTCTGGGACGTCTTTAGTCATTTATTTTTGGGAAAAACTTAAACATCGCTCCAAAAAAGCCCGCTTTATACCTAGGAATACATTTTAGGTCAAACTTTGGTCCATTTTCCAAAAGCTATGGCATTCGTCGATTTTCGTCCGTATTGGTTCGCAAGTTAGCCCTACCTCAAGTAGCAGTCTTCGTGACCTATATAGTTCATGCAAATGTGTCAGGGACATGTTTAATGTCATGGACGAGCATTTCTAAGCGAAGAATCCCTGAAGTACGGGGTGTAGGACGAAAATAGCATAGGAAAACTATTGGAGGTCACTTTGAACCCCAAAGAATAAACCGAGTCTAGGACGTCTCTGGTCATTTAGTTTTGGGAAAGCTATTGCACCGATCGAATTTTTTCCATTTTGGTCCGCACGTTAGTCCTACCTCAAGTAGCAGTCTTCGTGACCTATATAGTTCATGCAAATGTGTCAGGGACATGTTTAGGGTCATCGACGCGCGTTTCTGAGCAAAGAATCCCTGAACTACGAAGTAAAGAACAAAAATACCAAAGGAAAAATCATTTCAAGTCACTTGTTCCCCAAAGCAGAAACCGAGTCTGGGACGTCTTTAGTCATTTATTTTTGGGAAAAATTTAAACATTCTTCCTAATGAGCCCGTTTTGTACCTAGAAATGCATTTTAGGTCGAACTTTATCCATTTTTCAAAAGCTATAGCGTTAGTTCATTTTCATCGATTTTGGTCCGCACGTTAGTCCTACCACAAGTTTCACTCTTCACGACCTATATAGTTCATGCAAACGTGTTAGTGAGTGTTTAGGGTCATTGACGTGCATTTCTAAGCCAAGAATTCCTAAACTACGAGTGTAGGACGAAAGTACCAAACGAAAAAGGGTTGTAGGACGTTATGATCCAATTTTTTTTGGAAAACTTCTACATTCCACCAAATGAGCCTGTTTTATACCTAGAAATGTATTCTAGGCCAAACTTGGGGGCATTTTTTGGAAGTTATGGCACTGTTCGATTTTCGTCCATTTCAGTTCGTAAGTTAGTTCTACATCAAATGACACTCTTTGCGACCGATATAATTTATGAAAATGTGTCAGAGACATGTATAGGGTCATGGACGCGCATTTCAGACCCAAGAATCCCTAAACTACGGTGGGTAGGACGAAAATACGAAAGGTAAGTCATTGCAGATCACTTTGTTTCCCAAAGCAGAAACTTAGTCTAGGACGTTTTTGGTTCATTTTTTTTGGGAAAGCTCAACATTCCTCCAAATGTGCCCATTTTATACCTAGGAATGCATTTTAGGCCAAACTTTGGTCCATTTTTTTAAAGCTATAGCACTGGTCGATTTTCATCCGCTTTGGTCTGCAGGTTAGTTCTATCTCAAACGACACTCTTCGCTACCTATATAGTTCATGCAAACGTTTCAGAGACATGTTTAGGGTCATGGACGTGTGTTTCTGAGCCAAGAACTTTTAAACTATGGGGTGTAGAACAAAAATGCCAAAGGGAAATCATGTTTAGAGTCTAGAACGACTTGGGTCAATTATTTTTGGGAAAAAATTAAACATTCCTCTAAATGAGCTCGTTTCATACCTAGAAATGGATTTTAGTCAAACTGTGGTCCATTTTTCTAAAGCTATAGCACTAGTCGATTTTCGTTCGTTTTGGTCTGCACGTTAGTCCTACCTCAAGTAGCATTCTTTGCGACCTATATCGTTCATGTAAATGTGTCAGAGGCATGTTTAGGGTCATGGACGCACATTTCTAAGCCAAGAATCCATTAAGTACAGGGTGTACGACAAAAATATCAAAGAAAAATCGTTGTAGGTCACTTTGTACCCAAAGCAGAAACCGATTGCGACATCCTTCGTGATATATTTTTGGGAAAACTTAAACATTCCTCCAAATGAGCTCGTTTTATACCCAGAAATGCATTTTAGGTCGAACTTTTGTCCATTTTTAACAAGGTATAGCCCTGGTTGATTTTTTGTCAGTTTTGGTCTACACATTAGTCCTATCTCAAGTAGCAGTCTTTTCAACCTATATAGTTCATGCAAATGTGTCAGAGACATGTTTAGGGTCATGGACACGCGTTTTTTAGCCAAGAATCCCAGAACTACGGGGTTTAGGTCGAAAACACCAAACATAAATCGTTGGAGGACACTTTGAACCCCAAAGCAGACACCGAGTCTTGGATGTCTTTGGTCAATTATTTTTGGAAACACTTCACTATTTCTCCAAATTAGCCTTTTTTATACTTAAAAATGCATTTTAGGCCGATTTTTTGTCCATTTTTCGAAAGCCATAGCACTAGTCGATTTTTGTCCTTTTTGGTCTGTACATTGGTCCTTACTTAAGGAGTAGTCTTGCGACGTATGTAGTGCATGCAAATTTTTCAAACATATGTTTAGGGTTTTGGGCGCACGTTTCTAAGCCAAGAATCCCTGAACTACTAGGTGTAAGACGAAAATAGAAAATCGTTGTGGGTCACTTCTTTCTCCAAAGCAGAAACCGATTGAGGCGTCTTTGGCAATTTATTTATCGAAAAAACTTAAATACCAAACAGAAATCGTTGGATGCGCGTTTTTAGGCCAAGAATCCCTGATTAGGGGTGTAGGACGAAAATACCAAACAGAAATCGTTGAAGGACACTTTGGACCTCGAAGCAAAAACTGAGTCTGGGACGCCATTGGTCAATTAATTTTGGAAAAAACTTCAACATTCCACCAAATGGGTCCGTAATACAATAGAAATGAATTTTAGGCCGAACTTTGGTCTATTTTTTGAAAGTTATAGCACTGGTCGATTTTCGTCTATTTTGGTCAGCACGTTAGTCCTACCTCAAGTGGTTCTCTTCGCGACCTATATTGTTCTTGGAAATGTGTCATAGACATGTTTAGGGTCATGGGCACGAGTTTCTTAGCTCAGAAACCCTAAACTACGAGGTCTAGGACGAAAATACCAATGAAAATATTTGCAGGTCAGTTTGTTCTCAAAAGCAGAAACCGAGTCTGGGACGTCTTTGATCATTTATTTTTGGAAAAAACTTCAACGTTTCTCCAAATGAGCCCTTTTTATACCTAGAAGTGCATTTTAGGTTAAACTTTATCCATTTTCCAAAAGTTATACCGATGGTCAATTTTTCGTCTGTTTTGGTCTACATGTAAGTTAAACCTCAAGTTTCAGTCTTGGCAACCTATATATTTCATGCAACCGTGTTATAGACATGGTAAGCATCATTGACACTTGTTTTTTACTTAAGAATTCCTAAACTACAGGGTGTAGGATGAAAATACCAACAAAAATCGTTGGACGACACATTGAACAACAAAGCAGAACCGAGTTTGGGACGTCTTTAGTCAATTATTTTTGGAAAAACTTCAACATTTCTCCAAATGAGCCCGTTTTATACTTAGAAATGCATTTTAGGTTGAACTTCAGTCAATTTTTCAAAAGCTATAGCATTGGTCGATTTTCATCCTTTTTGGTCCTCACGTTGGATCTACCACAAGTTGCATAGTTCGCGATCTATGTAGTTCATGCAAATGTGTCAGAGACATGTTTAGGGTCATAAATGTATGTTTCTCAGCTAATAAACCCTAAAGTACGGGGTGTAGGACGAAAATACCAAAAGGAAAATCATTGTAGGTTACTTTGTTCCGCAAAGCAGAAACTGAGTCTACGAAGTATTTGGCATTTAGTTTGGGAAAAACTTGAACATTCCTCCCAATGAGCTTATTTTATACCTATAAATGCAGTTTAGATCAAACATTGGTCCATTTTTCAAAAGCTACAGCACTAGTCGATTTTCGTCCCTTTTGGTCCGCAAGTTAGTCCAATCTCAAGTATTAATCTTTGTGACCTATATAGTTCATGCATATGTGTCAGAGACATGTTTAGGATCATGGACGCGCATTTTTGAGCCAAGAATCCCTGAACTATGGGGTGTTAGATGTAAACACCAAAGTAAAATCGTTGCAGGTCACTTTGTTCACCAAAGCAGAAATCAAGTCTAGGACTTCTTTGGCCATTTATTTTTTGGAAAACATCATTAGTCCTCTAAATGAACCCGTTTTATACCTGGACATGCATTTTGGCCAAAGTATAGTCAATTTTTCGAAAGCTATAGCACTGGTGAATTTTCGTCCATTTTGGCCTGCACGTTAGTCGTACCTTAAGTAGCACTCTTCGCGGCCTATATAGTAACCTGCAACCAAAACAGAAGAAAATCGACCAGTGCTATAGCATTCGAAAAATGGACCAAAGTTCGGCCTAAATTGCTTTTGTAAGCACAAATTGGGCCCATTTAGAGGAATCTTAAATTTGTCCCAAAAATAATTGACTAATAACGTCCCAGACATGGTTTCTGCTTTGGGATCCAAAGTGAACTACAACAATTTGCTTTTAGAATTTTCATCCTACACCATGTAGTTAAGGGATTCTTGGATAAGAAACGGGCGTCCATGACCCTATGGCAAATTTGCATGAACTGTATAGGTCGCGAAGAGTGCTACTTGAGGTAGGAGTATAGTGCGTACCAAAACAGACGAAAATCAACCAATGCTATAGCATACGAAAAATGGACCAAAGTTTAACCTAAAATGCATTTGTAGGTATAAAACTGGCTCATTTGGAAGAATGTTGAAGTTTTCCCAAAAGGATTTGACCAGAGATATCCCATGCTTTGTTTCTACTTTGGAGAACAAAGTGACCTACAACAATTTTACTTTCGGATTTTTTTCCTACAGCCTGTAGATCTGGGATTCTTGGCTAAAAATGCACGTTCATGACCCCAAACTTGTCTCTGACACATTTACATGAACCATATAGGTCGCGAAGAGTGCAATTTGAGGAAGGACTAATGTGCGGACTAACACGGACGAAAATCGACCAGTGCCATAACTTTCAAAATTGATCAAAGTTCGATATAAAATGCATTTCTAGTTATAAATCAGGCTCATTTGGAGGAATGATGAAGTTTTTTCCAAAAATTAATTTACCAATGACATCACAAACTCGATTTTTTGTTTGGGATCCAAAGTGACCTCCAAAAATTTCTCTTTGGTATTTTCGTCCTACACTACATAGTTTAGAGATTCATGGTTCAGAAACACCCATCCATGACCTTTTACATCATTTGCATGAACTATATAGGTCATGAAGAGTGCAACTTTAGGTAGGACTAACGTGCAGACCAAAAAGAACGAAAATCGACAAGTGCTATAGATCTTGAAAAATGGACCAAACTTTGACATAAAATGCATTTCTAGGTATAAATCAAACTCATTTGGAGGAATGATGAAGTTTTTTCCCAAAAATTAGTTGACCAAGAACATTCAAAACTCGGTTTCAGCTTTAGGGAACAAAGTGACCTGCAACAATTTTCCTTTGGTATTTTCGTCCTATTCCATGTAGTTAAGGGATTCTTGTCTTAGGAATGTGCGTCCATGACTCTAAACATGTCTCTGACACATTTGCCTGAACTTTATAGATCGCAAAGAGTGCTGCTTGAGGTAGGACTAACATACAGACCCAAAACGGATAAAATCGAGCAGTGCTATAGCTTTTGAAAAATGGACAAAAATTTGGCCTAAAATGACTCCCAACGATTTCTGTTTGCTATTTTCGTCCTACACCCTGTAGTTCATGGATTCTTGGCTAAGAAATTTGAGTACATGACATTAAACATGTCTCTGACACATTTACATGAACTATATAGGTCGCGAATAATGCAACTTCAGGTAGGACTAAGTGTGGCCAAGAACAAACGAAAATCGAACAGTGCTATAGCTTTTGAAAAATGGAATAAAGTTTGGCTTAAAAAGCATTTCTAGGTATAAAACATGCTCATTTGGAGGAATGTCAAAGTTTTTCCAAAAAATAATTGACCAAAGACATCCCAGACGCGGTTTCTACTTTGGGGACCAAAGTGACCTCCAACGATTTTCCTTTGCTTACTTCGTCCTACATCCCATAATTCAGAAATTCTTGCTTCAAAAACGCGCGTCCAGGACCCTATACATGTCTCTGTCACATTTGCATGAACTATATAGGTTCAAAGAGTGCAACTTGAGGTAGGACTAACGTACGTACAAAAAGGGACGAAAATCAACAAGTGCTATTGCTTCCAAAAAATGGACTAAAGTTCGACCTAAAATGTATTTCTATGTCTAAAATCGGCTCATTTGGAGGAACTTTGAAATTTTTCCCAAAAAATACTTTGCCAAAGGCCTCCCTTACTTGGTTTTTTCTTTGGGGTCCAAAGTGACCTCCAACGATTTTCCCTTAGTAATTTTGTCCTATACCCCGTAGTTTATGGATTCTTGGCTCAGAAACATCCGTCCATGACCCTAAACATGTCTTTGACACATTTACATGAACTATATAGGTCTCAAAGAGCACAACTTGAGATAGGACTAACGTGTAGTCCAAAACGGACGAAAATCGACTATTTCTATAGCTTTTAAAAAATTGTCCAATGTTCGACCTAAGATGCATTTCTAGGTATAAAACGGTCTTATTTGGAGGAATGTTTAAGTTTTTCCCTCAAATAAATGATCAAAGATGTCCTAGACTCAGTTTTTGCATTGGGGAACAAAGTGACATGCAACAATTTTCCTTTGGTATTTCCATCCTATACCCCGTAGTACAGTGATTCTTGGCTAAAAAATGTATGTCCATGACCCTAAACATGTCTCTAACACATTTGCATGAACTATATAGGTCGCGAAGAGTGCTGTTTGATGTAAGACTAACGTGCCGACCAAAACAAACAAAAATTCAACAATGTTATAGCTTTAGAAAAATGGACCAAAGTATGACCTAAAGTGCATTTATAGGTATAAAACATGTTGATTTGGAGGAATGTTTAAGCTTTTTCCAAAAATAAATGACAAAAGACGTCCAAGACTCGGTTTCTACTTTGGGGTCCAAAGTGATCTCCAACGACTTTCCTTTGGTATTTCCATCCTACACTTCATAGTTCAGGGAATCTTGGCTCAGAAACGCGTGTCCATGACCCTAAACATGTCTCTGACACATTTGTATGAACTATATCGGTCGCAAAGAATGCAACTCGAGGTAGAACTAATGTGCGGACCAAAACAAATGAAAATCTTCCAGTTATATAAATTTTGAAAAATGAACCAAAGAACGACCTAAACTTTATTTCTAGGTATAAATTGGGCTCATTTGAAGAAAAGTTTCTGTATCACAAGAAAATAAATAGCCAAAGACGTCCCAAATCGGTTTCTGCTGTGGGGAACAAAGTGACGTACAACGATTGCCCTTTGGTATTTGTACACCCCAGAGTTCAGGAATACTTGGCTTAGAAACGCGTGTCCATTACCCTAAATATGTCTCTCACACATTTGCATGAACTATATAGGTCACAAAGAATCCCTAAACTACAGGGTGTATGATGAAAATACCAAAGCTTTTGTTCATAGGTCACAAAGAATCCCTGAACTATATAGGTCACAAAGAACCCCTGAACTATATAGGTCACAAAGAATCCCTGAAATCGTTGGTGGTAACTTTGGACCCCAGAGCAGAAACCAAGTCAGTGACCTATTTGATCAATTATATTTTAGAAAAACTTCACTGTTCCTCAAATGAGCCCGTTTTATACCTAGAAATTTATTTTAGCCAAAACTTTTGTTCATTTTTCGAAAGCTATAGCATGGTCGATTTTCGTTTGTTTTGGTCTACACGTCAGAGATATGTTCAAGGTCGTGGACGCATGTTTCTGAGGCAAAAATTCCTTAATTATGGGGTGTAGGACGAAAATACCAAGCGAAAATGGTTGTAGGACACCTTGGACCCCAAAGCAGAAATCGAGTCTCGGATGTTTTGGTCAAATATTTTTGGGAAATACTCAACCCTTTCTCCAAATGAGCCCGTTTTATAGCTAATAATGCATTTTAGGTCGAACTTTGGTCCATTTTCCAAAAGCTATAGCATTGGTCGGTTTTCTTTCGATTTAGTCCACATGTTATTCTTACCTCAAGTTTCACTCTTCGCGATCTATATAGTTCATGCAAATACCAAATGAAATTCGTTCGAGGACACTTCAGAGACATGTTTAAGGTCATGGACGCACATTTCTGAACCAAGAATTTGTGAACTACGGCTGTAGAAAGAAAATACCAAATGAAATTCGTTCGAGGCCACTTTAGACGCTAACGCAAAACCAAGTCTAGGACGTATTCGTCAATTATTTTTGGAAAAAACTTCAACATTCCTCGAAATGAGCATGTTTTATACCTTGAAATGCATTTTAGGGTGAACTTTGGTCCATTATTCAAAAGCTATTGCGCTGGTCGATTTTCGTTCATTTTGGTTCGCATAGTCCTACCTCAAGTGGCACTCTGTGCAACCTATATAGTTCATGAAAATGTGTCAGATACTTGTATAGGTTCATGGATGTGCATTTCTATGACAAGAATCCCTAAACTACGGGTGTAGGACAAAAATACCAAAGGGAAATCGTTGCAGTTCACTATGTTCCCCAAAGCATACCCGAGTATAGGACGTCTTTGGTAATTGTTTTTGGCAAAAAATTAAACATTCCTCCAAATGAGCCCGTTTTATACATAGAAATGCAATTTAGGTCAAACTTTGATCCTTTTTACAAAGCTATAGCACTGGTCGATTTTCATCCGTTTTGGTCCGCACGTTAGTCCTACCTCAAGTAGCAGTCTTCGTGACCTATATAGTTCATGTAAATGTGTCACAAACATGTTTAGGATAATGGACACACGTTACTGAGCCAAGAATCTCTGGCCTACGGGGTGTAGGACGAAAATAATTAAGGAAAATCGTTGCAGATCACTTTATTTGCCAAAGTAGAAATCGAGTCTCGAATGTGCTTGGTCATTTCTTTTTGGAAAAAACTTAAATATTTCTCCAAATGAGGCCATTTTTCGTCGGTTTTGGTTCGCACGTGGCTTTCGAAAATCGACAAGGGGTGTGGACAAAATACCAAAGGAAATTCATTGCACGTGGCTTCGTTCCCCAAAGCAGAAACTAACTGGGACATCTTTGGTCATTTATTATTGAAAAAAACTTAAACATTCCTCCAAATGAGCATGTTTTAAACCGTAGCACTGGACCATTTTTGTCCTTTTTGGTCTGTACGTTAGTCCTTACTCAATTAGCATTCTTTACGACCTATATAGTGCAAGCAAATTTGTGAGAGACATGTTTAGGGTAATGGACGTACATTTCTAAGCCAAGAATCCATGAACTACATGGTGTACGACAAAAATATCAAAAGAAATTGTTTTAGATCACTTTGTTCCCTAAAGTAGAAACCGACTAGGACATCTTTGGGGATTTACTTTTTCAGAAAACTTAAACATTTCTCTAAATGAGCCCGTTTTATACCTAGAAATGCATTTTATGTCGAACATTGCTGCATTTTTTAAAAGGAATATCACTGGTCGATTTTCGTTCGTTTTTGTCCGGACATTAGTACTATCTTAAGTAGTAATTTCGTGACTTATATAGTTCGTGCAAATGTGTAAGAGACATGTTTTGGGTCATGGACGTGCGTTAATAAGCAAAGAATCCCTAAACTACGGTGCGTAAGATGAAAATACCAATGGAAATTCGTTGCAGGTCACTTTCTTCCCCAGAGAAAAAACTAACTAAGACGTCTTTAGTCATTTATTTTTGCTTAAACTTTAAACATTGCTCCAAATGAGCCCGTTTTATACCTAGAAATGCATTTTAGGTCGAACTTTGGTCCATTTTTCAAAAACAATAGCACTGGTCGATTTTCGTCCGTTTTGCTCCGAACGTTAGTCCTACCTCAAGTGACACTCTTCACGACCTATATAGTTCATGAAAATGTGTTAGTGTCATGATTAGGATCATGAATGCGCATTTCTGAGCCAAGAATCCCTGAACTACAAAGTGTAGGGCGAAAATACAAAAAGAAAATCGTTGTAGGTCATCTTGTTCCCCAAAGTAAAAATTGAGTCTGGGACGTATTTGGTCATTTAATGTTGGAAAAAACTTAAGCATCCCTCTAAGTGAGCTTGTTTTATACATAGAAATGCATTTTAGGTCAAAATTTGGTCTATTTTCCAAAAAGCTATACCCCTTGTCAATTTTCGTCGGTTTTTGTCCGCACGTTACTCCGACTGTAAGTTGCAATCTTCGCGACCTGTATAATTCATGCAAACGTATCAGAGACATGTTTAGGGTAATAAACGTGCATTTCTAAGCAAATAATTCCTCAACTACGGGATGTAGGACGTAAATACCAAACGAAAATCATTGGAGGACACTTTAGGATCATGGAAATGCATTTTAGGATGAACTTTGGTCCATTTTTTGAAAGCTATAGCACTGGTCGATTTTCGTGCTATTTTTATCGCACGTTAGTCCTACCTCAAGTGGAAATCTTCATGACCTATATAGTTCATGCAAATGTGTTAGAGACATGTTTAGGCTCATGGACGCACGTTTCTGAGCCTAGAATTTCTGAACTATGGGGTGTAGGACATAAATACCAAACAAAATCGTTGGAGACCACTTTTGACCCCAAAGCAGAAATTGTGTCTAGGACGTTTTTTGTTAATTATTTGGGGAAATGAATTTTTGTTCAACATTCCTCCAAATAAGCCCATTTTATACCTAGAAATGCATTTTAGACCGAACTTTGGTCCATCTTTCAAAAATTATAGCACTGGTCGATTTTCGTTCGTTTTGGTCCGCACGTTAGTCCTACCTCAAGTGGCACTTTTTGTGACCTGTATAGTTCATGCAAATGTGTTAGAGATAAGATTAGGCTCATGGACGTGCGATTCTGAGCCAAGAATACCCCAACTATAGGGTGTAGGATGAAAAACCCAAAGGGAAATCGTTGCTAGTCACTTTGTTCCCCAAAGCAAAAATTGAGTCTGGGACGTCTTTGGTAATTTATTTTTTCGAAATGCAATTTAGGTCAAACTTTGGTCTATTTACTAAAAGCTATATAGCTGATCGATTTTCATCAGTTTTGGTCGGCACATTAGTCCTACCTCACTCTTCGTGACCTATATAGTTTATGCAAACGTGTCAGAGACATGTTGAAGGTCATGGACGCACATTTTTGGAGCCAAGAATTCGTGAACTACGGGGTGTAGGATGAAAATACCAAACGAAAATCGTTGGAGGACACTTTGGACCCCGAAGTAGAAATCGAGTCTGAGACGTTTTTAGTCAATTATTTTTTGGAAGAACTTTAACATTCCACCAAACGTGCCCGTTTTATTCCTAGAGATGCATTTTAGGCCAAACTTTGGTCCATTTTTTGAAAGTTATAGCGCTTGTCGATTTTCATCTGTTTGGGACCGCACATTAGTCCTATGTCAAGAGCACTCTTTGGATCGATATAATTCATGCAAATATCTCTGAGAAATGTTTAGTGTCATGGACGCACATTTCTAAGCCCTGAATTCATAAACTACGGGGTGTAGGATGAAAATATTTTTGTAAAAAACTTCATTATTTCTCTAAATAAGCCCGTTTTATATTTAGAATTGCATTTTAGGCCGAACATTGGTCCATTTTTCGAAAGCTATAGCACTGGTCAACTTTCGTTCGTTATGGTCCGCACGTTAGTCCTACCTCAAGTAGCAATCTTTGTGACTTATATAGTTCATGCAAATATTTTAGAGACATGTTTAGGATCATGGACGCTTATTTCTAATCTAAAAATCTTTGAACTATGGGGTGTTGGCTAAAAACACCCTAGGGAAATCATTGAAGGTCACTAGGTTACCTAAAGCACAAATCGAGTCTGGGACCTCTTTGGTCATATATTTTTGGGAAAAACATAAATATTCCTCCAAATGAGGCCGTTTTTTATACTTAAAACCGCATTTTAGGTTAAACTTTGTCTATTTTCCAAAAGCTATAGTACTGGTCTATTTTGGTCCGTTTTATTCCACATGTTAGTCCTACCTCAAGTAGCACTCTCCGCGACCTATATAATTGATGCAAATGTGTCAAAGACTTGTTTGGAGTCATGGACAAGCATTTATGAGCCAAGAATCCCTGAACTACTAGGGGTAAGATGAAAATACAAAATGGAAATCATTGTAGGTCACTTTGTTCACCAAAGTAGAAACCCTGTTTCGGACGTCTTTGGTCATTCATTTTTTTGGGAAAACTTCATTATTCATCCAAATGAACCCGTTTTTTACCTAGAAATGCATTTTAGGTCGAACTTTGGTCAATTTTCCAAAAGCTATAGCACTAGTCGATATTCGTCCATTTTGGTCCGCACGTTAGTCCTACCTCTAGTTTCATTCTTTCCAACCTATATAGTTCATGCAAAGGTGTCAGAGACATGTCTAGGGTCACGGACGCGAATTTCTGAGCAAAGATTACCTGAACTACGAGGTGTAGGACGAACATACCAAAGCGACATTGCAGGTCACTTTGTTCCCCAATGTAGAAACCGAGTTTGGGACGAATGTGGTCATTTAGTTTGGGGAAAAACTTAGACATTACTCCAAATGAGCCCATTTTGTACCGAGAACTGCATTTTAGGAAGACTTTTGGAACATATTTCGAAAGCTTTAGAACTTATCGTTTTCGTCTCTTTTGGTCTGCAATTTTATCCTACAGCTAGTAGCACTTTTCGTGACCTATATAGTTCATACAAAAATGTCAAAGACATGTTTAGGGTCATGGACGTGCATTTTTTAGCCAAGAATTCCTGAACTACGGGGTGTAGGAAAAAAATACCAAAGGAAAATCATTGGAGGCCACTTTGGATTCCAAAGCAGAAATCGAGTTTGGGATGTCGTTGGTCAACTAATTTTTGGGAAAAACTTCATCGTTCCTTCAAATGAGCCCGTTTTATTCCTAAAAATGCATTTTAGGTCAAACTTGGTCCATTTTTCGAGAGCTATAGCATTGGTCGATTTTCGTCCATTTTGGTTCGCACGTTTGTCCTACCTTAAGTAGCACTTTTTCGCGACCTATATAGTTCACGCAAATGTGTAATAGATATGTTTTGGGTTATGGACATGCATTTTTGAGTCAAGAATCCATGAACAACGCAGTGTAGGACGAAAATACCAAACGGAAATCGTTTGAGGACACTTTGGACCACAAAGCATGAACCCAGTCTTGGTTGTCTTAGGTCAATTATTTTTGGGAAAGCTCCAACATTCCTCCAAATGAACCAGTTTTATACCTAAAACTGCATTTTAGGTCGAACTTGGTCCATTTTACAAAAGCTATAGCACAAGTCAATTTTCGTCCGTTTTGGTCCGCACGTTAGTCCTACCTCAAGTAGCACTCTTCGCGACCTATATAGTTCATGCAAATGTGTGAGAGACAAGTTTAGGGTGATGGACGCATGTTTCTGAGCCAAGAATCCCTAAACTACGTGGTGTATGACAAAAC
This sequence comes from Cucumis cinereus, assembly GCA_037974625.1. Classification (NCBI taxonomy): domain Eukaryota; kingdom Viridiplantae; phylum Streptophyta; class Magnoliopsida; order Cucurbitales; family Cucurbitaceae; genus Cucumis; species Cucumis cinereus. The sequence continues at coordinate 12,619 of JBBPDJ010010402.1, read as the reverse complement.
ATACCAAATGAAAATCGTTGTAGGTCAGTTTGTTCCCCAATGCAGAAACCGAGTCTTGGACGTCTTTGGTCATTTATTTTTATTAAAAACCTAAACATTCATCCAACTGAGCCCGTTTTATACCTAGAAATACATTTTAGGTCGAACTTTGGTCCATTTTTAAAAAGCTATAGCATTGGTCGATTTTCGTTAGTTTTGGTCCGCACGTTCGTCCAACCTCAAGTAGCAGTCTTTGCGACCAATATAGTTAATGTCATTGTGTCAGAGACATGTTTAGAGTCATGGGCATGCATTTTTTAGCCAAGAATAACTGAATTACAAGGTGTAGGATGAAAATACCCAAAATAAATCGTTGGAGGACACGAACCCAAAACAAAAATCGAGTTTGGGACGTCTTGGATCAATAATTTATGGAACAAACTTCAATATTCCACCAAATGAGCCAATTTTATATGTAGAAATGCATTAAAGGCTAAATTTTGGTCCATTTTTCGAAAGTTATAGCACTCGTCAATTTTCGTCTGTTTTTGTTCGCACGTTAGTCCTACCGAAAGTTGCACTCTTCGCGACCTATATAGTTCATTCAAATGTGTGAAAGACATGTTTGATGTCATGGGCATGCATTTGTGACCCAACAATTCCTGAACTACGAGGTGAAGGACAAAAATATCAAAGGGAAATCGTTGGAGGATAATTCGGACAACAAAGCAGAAATCGAGTCTGGGACGTCTTTGGTAATTTATTTTTTGGAAAACCTTAAAATTCCTCCAAATGAGCTCGTTTTATATCTAGAAATACATATTTGGTCAAACTTTGGTCCATTTGCCAAAAGTTATACCACTGGTCGATTTTCGTCCGTTTTGGTCCGCAAGTTAGTCCTACATCAAGTAGCACTCTTCGCGACTTGTATAGTTCATCCAAATGTGTCAAAGACATGTTTAGGGTCATGGACACACATTCCTTAGCCAAGAATCTCTAAACTACGGGGTGTAGGACAAAAATACCAAAGGGAAATCTCTAAACACACATTCCATCAAGTAGCACTCTTTGGTCATTTACTTTTGGGAAAAACATCAATATTACTTCAAATGAACCTGTTGTATACCTAGAAATGTATGTTTAGCCAAACTTTGGTCCATTTTTCGAAACCCTTACCATTGGTCAATTTTCGTTCTTCTTGGTCTGCACGTTAGTCCCACCATAATTAGCACTCTTCGCAACTTATATAGTTCATGAAAATGTGTCAAAGAAATGTTTAGCGTCATGGATGCGCATTTCTGAGCCAGAATTTCAGAACTACGAAGTGTAGGATGAAAATATGAAATGAAAATCCTTGGAGGACACTTTGGACAGCAAAGCAGGACCCAAGTTTGGACATCTTTGGTTAATTATTTTGGGAAAAACATCAACATTTCTCAAAAGGAGCCCGTTTTATCCTAAAAATGCATTTGATGTCGAATTTTGGTCCATTTTACAAAAGCTATAGCACTGGTCGATTTTTGTTCTTTTTGGTCTGCACTGTAGTACTACCACAAGTAGCATTCTTCACGATCTATATAGTTCATGCAAATGTCACAGAGACATGTTTAGGGTCATGGAAGCGTGTTTCTAAGCCAAGAATTCCTTAACTACGGGGTGTAGGATGAAAATACCAATCAAAAATCGTTGAAGGACACTTAGGACCCCAAAGCAAAAACCAAGTCTGAGACGTCTTTGGTTAATTATTTTTTGGAAAAACTTTAATATTCCTCCAAATAAGCCCATTTTATAAGTAGAAATGCATTTTAGGCCAAACTTTTGTCCATTTTTTGAAACCTATAGCACTAGTCGATTTTCGTCCGTTTTCAACCGCACGTTAGTCCTTTCTCAAATGGGACTCTTCATAACCTATACAGTTCATGCAAATAAGTCAAAGACATGTTTAGAATCATGGACGCACGTTTCTATTCCAAGAATACCTAAACTACAGGGTGTAAGGCAAAAATATCAAAGGGAATTAGTTGCAGGTCACTTTGTTTCTCAAAGAAGAAATTGAGTCTGGGACGTCTTTTGTCATTTATTTTAGGTAAAAACTTAAACAGTCGTCCAAATGAGCCCGTTTTATACCTAGAAATACATTTTAGGACAAACTTTCGTTCATTTTCAAAAAGCTATACCACTTGTCGATTCTCGTCGTTTAGTCCGCACATTAGTCCTACCTCAAGTTTCACTCTTTGCGACCTATATAGTTGATGCAAACATGTCACAGACATGTTTCAGGTCATTGACGCATGTTTCTAAGCCAAAATATCCTGAACTATGGGGTGTAAGACGAAAATACCAAAGGAAAATCGTTAGAGGAAACTTTGGACCCAAAAGCATAAACCAAGTCTGAGACGTCTTTAGTCAATTACTTTTGGGTAAAACTTCAACATTCCTCCAAATGAGCCAGTTTTATACTTAGAAATGCATTTTGGGTCAAAGTTTGGTCCATTTTTCGAAAGCTATACAACTGGTCGATTTTCGTTCTTTTTAATCCCCCCGCAAGAAGCACTCTTCGCGACCTATATAATTCATGCAAATGTTTCAGAGACAAGTTTAGGGTCATGGACGCACATTTCTGAGCCAAGAATTCTTGAACTACGGGGTGTAGGACAAAAATACCAAACTGAAATCCTTCGAGGACACTTTCGACCCCAAAGCAGAAACCGAGTATGGGTGTCTTTGGTCAATTATTTTGGGAAGAACTTGAAAATTCCTCCAAATGAGCCCATTTTATACCCAGAAATGCATTTTAGGCCGAACTTTGGTCCATTTTATGAAAGCTATAGCACTGGTCGATTTTCTTCCTTTTTGGTTCCCACGTTAGTCCTACCGCATGTAGCACCCTTCACGATCGAGTTTATACAAATGTCTCACAAACATTTTTAGGGTCATGGACGCACGTTTCTGAGCAAAGAATCCCTTAACAACGAGGTGTAGAATGAAAATACCAAAGGAAAATCGTTGCAGGTCACATTGTTCCCCAAAGCAGAAACCGAGTCTATAACGTCTTTTTTGAATTTTCTTTGGGGAAACCTTCTACATTCTTTCAAATGTACCCGTTTTAGTGTTTAGGGTCATGGACGCACATTTTTTAGCCCAGAATCGTTGAACTACGATGTGTCGGATGAAAATACAAAAAGAGAAATCATTGTAGGTCATTCCAAAGTAGAAACTGAGTTTGGGACATCTTCGGTCATTTTGGGAAAAACTTCAAAATTCCTCCTATTAGAGCCCATTTATACCTAGAAATGCAACTTAGGTTGAACTTTGGTACATTTTTCAAAAGCAATAGCAATGGTCGACTTTCATCCATTTTTGTTCGCATGTTAGTCCTACCTTAAGTAGCACTCATCACGACCTATATAGATCATGCAAATGTGTCCGAGACATGTTTAGGGTCATAGACATTCGTTTAGAAGCCAAGAATCCCTTAGCTATTGGGTGTTGGATAAAAATAACAAAGGAAAATCATTGGAGGTCACTTTGGATCCCAAAGCAGAAACCAAGTCTGGGACGTCTTTGGTCAATTATTTTTGTAAGAAACTTCAACATTGTTCCAAATGAGACTATTTTATACATATAAATGCATTTTAGGCCGAACTTTTGTCCATTTTTCATAAGCTATAGCACTCGTCAATTTTCGTCTGTTTTAGTCTGCATGTTAGTTCTACCTCAAGTCGCACTCTTTGCGACCTATATAGTTCATGCAAATGTGTCAGAGACATGTTTACGATCATGGACGCACATTTGTTAGCCAAGAATCCCTGAACTACAGGGTGTAGGACGAAAATATCAAACGAAATCGTTGCAGGTCACTTTTTCTCGAAGTAGAAACCGAGTTTGGGATGTTTCTTATCAATAAATTTTGGGAAAAACTTAAACATTACTTCGGGACTACATTTTAGGCAGAACTTTGGCACATTTTTTGAAAGCTATGTCACTTGTCATTTTTCGTATGTTTTGGTCCGCACGCTAATCCTATGTAGCACTTTTTGTGACCTATATAGTTCATGCAAATTTGTCAGAGATATGTTTAGGGTCATGGACGCGGGTTTTGGAGCCATGAATCCCTAAACTATAGGAGGTAGGACAAAAATACCAATGGGAAATCATTGGAGATCACTTTGTTCCCCAAAGCAGAAACCGAGTCTAGGACGTCTTTGCTAAATTGTCTTTGGGAAATACTTTAGCATTCCTATAAAAGCATTTTAGGCCGAACTAAGGTTCATTTTTTCAAGACTATATCAATGGTCGATTTTTCGATTTGGACCTTACGTTAGTCCTACTTCAAGTAGCACTCTTCGAGACCTATATAGTTCATGAAAATGTGTCAGAGACATGTTTTGGGTCATGGACGCACGTTTGTGAGCAAAGAATCCCTGAACTACAGGGTGTAAGACAAAAATACTAAAAGAAAATCGTCGGAGGTTACCTTCGATGCCAAAGTAGAAATCGAGTTTGGGACATCTTTGGTCAATTATTTTTGGGAAAACCTTTATCATTCCTCCAGATGAGCTATAACAATTTAGGCCAAACTTTAATCCATTTCTGCAAAGCTATAGCACTTGTCGATTTTTCTCTGTTTTTGTTTGCAAGTTAGTCCTACCTCAAGTCTCTTCGCCACCAATATATTTCATAGAAATGAGTCAAATACATGTTTAGGCTCATGGATGTGCCATTATGAGTCAATAATCCTTGAACTATAGGTTGTAGGACGAAAAAACCAAAGGAAAATCGTTGGAGGTCACTTTAGACCCGAAAATCATTGGAGACCTATACGGACGAAAATTGAAAAATGGACCAAACTTCGTCCAAAAATGCATTTTTAGGTATAAAACATGTTGATTTTGAGGAATGTCTTAGTTTTTCCCTCAAGTAAATGACCAAAGACGTCCCAGGCTTAGTTTCTGCTTTGGGAAAGAAATTGACCTGCAACGATTTATCTTTGGTATTTTCGTCCTACACCCCGTAGTTTAGGCATTCTTGGCTCAAACACGCGTGTATAGGACCCTTAACATGTCTCAGACACGTTTGCATGAACTATATAGATCGCGAAGGGTGCAACTTGAGGTAGGACTAACCTTCGAACCAAAACGAAAGAAAATCGACCAGTGTTATAGCTTTTGAAAAATGGACCAAATTTCGTCCTTAATTTCATTTCTAAGTATAAAACGGGCCTATTTAGAAGAATGTTGAAGTTTTTCCCAAAAACAATTGACTAATGAAATCCCAGACTCAATTTCTGCTTTGGGGTCCAAACTGACGTCAAATGATTTCTTTTTGGTATTTTCGTCCTACACCATGTAGTTAAGGGATTCTTGCCTAAGAAACACTTGTCCATGACCCTAAACATGTCTCTGACACATTTTCATGAACTATATAAGTCGCAAAGAGTGCTACTTTAGGTAGAAGCAACGTGCAAACGAAAATCGACCAGTGCTATAGCTTTCGAAATATGGACCAAAGTTCGGCCTAAAATGCATTTGAAGGCATAGAACGGGCTCATTTTGAGGAATGTTGAAGTTTTCTCAAATGAGATGTCCCAGACTTGGTTTCTTCTTTGGAGAACAAAATGACCTGCAACGATTTTCTTTTGGTATTTTCGTCTTACAACCTGTAGATCAAGGATTCTTGGCTAAAAACCGCACGTCCATGACCTTAAACTTATCTTAGACACATTTACATGAATTATATAGGTCGTGAAGAGTGCAACTTGAGGACAAACTAACGTGTGGACCAACACGGACGAAAATCAACCAGTGCCATAGCTTAAAATGGATCAAAGTTCGATGTAAAATGCATTTCTAGGTAGCAATCGATATTTGAAAAAATGATGACGTTTTTCCCAAAAAGTAATTGACCAATGACATCCCTAACTCGATTTATGCTTTGGGACCAAAAGTGACCTCCAACAGTTTCTCTTTGGTATTTTTGTCCTACACTCGGTAGTTTAGAGATGCTTGGCTCAGAAACGCCCGTCCATGACTCGAAACATGTCGCTAACACATTTGCATTAACTATATAGGTCCTGAAGAGTGCAAGTTTAGGTAGGACTAACATGCGTTTCTAGGTATAAATCGGGCTTGAAAAATGGATGAAAATCAGCCAGTTCTATAACTCTTGAAAAATGGATCAAAGTTTGACCTAAAATCCGTTTCTAGGTATAAATGGGGCTCATTTGGAGGAATGATGAAGTGTTTCCAAAAAGTTAGTTTACCAACTTCGTTCTAAACTCGGTTTATGCTTTAGAGAACAAAGTGACCTTCAACGATTTTTCTTTGATATTTTTGTTCTACACCCCGTAGTTCAGGGATTCTTGGCTTAGGAACCTGCGTCCAATACTCTAAACATGTCTCTAACACATTTGCATGAACTATATAGGTCGCGAGGACTGCTCTTGAGGTAGGACTAATGTACGGACCCAAAACGGATGAAAATCGAGAAGTTTCATAGCTTTTGAAGTATTTCTAGGTATAAAGTGACCTTCAAAGATTTTCCTTTGTTATTTTCGTCCTACACCCCATAGTTCAGGGTTTTTGGCCCAAAATCGCGCATCCATGACCCTAAACATGTCTCTGACACATTTGCATGAACTAGGTCGCGAAGAGTGCAACTTGAGATAGGACTTAAAGTGCAGACCTAACCGGACAAAAATCGACCTGTACAAGAGCTTTGAAAATGGACAAAAGTTCAACCTAAAATGCATTTCCAGGTATAAAATGAATTCCTTTGGAGGAATTTTTAAGTTTTTTCCAAAAGTAAATGACCAAAGACGTCCCAAACTCAGTTTCTACTTCGGGGAACAAAATGACCTACAATGATTTTGTTTTTGTATTTTTGTCCTACACCACGTAGTTCAGAGATTTTTGCCTAAGAAACGCACATCCATGACCTTATTGATGTCTCTGACATATTTACATGAACTATATAAGTCGCGAATAATGCAACTTGAGGTAGAACTAACGTGCGGAGAAAACAGACAAAAATCAACTAGTGCTATTAGTTTGGAAAAAAGGACCAAAGTTCACCCTAAAATGCATTTCTCGATATAAAATGGACTCATTTGGAAGATGTTGAAGTTTTTCCCAAAGATAATTGACCAAAGATGTCCCAAGCTCGATTTCTTCTTTGGGGTCCAAACTGACCTCCAACGATTTCCCTTTGGTATTTTTATCCTACACCCCAAAGTTCAGGGATTCTTGGCTCATAAATGCTTGTCCATGACCCTAAACATGTCTCTAACACATTGCCATGAACTATATGTCGCAAAGGGTGCAACTTCAGGTAGGACTAATGTTCAAACCAAAACAGAAGAACATTGACCCGTGCTATAGGTTTTGAAAAATGGACAAAAGTTCTTCCTAAATTGCATTTCTAAGTATAAAACGGGACCATTTAGGGGAATGTTGAAGTTTTTCCAAAAATAATTGACTAAGGACGTCCCAGACTCGGTTTTTTGTTTGGGGTCCAAAGTGGCGTCCAACAATTTCCTTCTGGTATTTCCGTCCTACACCATGTAATTAAGGGATTCTTGGCTAAGAAACGTGTGTCCATGACCCTAAACATGTCTCTGACACATTTTTCATGAACTATATTGGTCACAAAGAGTGATACTTGAGGTAGGAGTAACGTGCGGACCTAAATGAACGAAAACCGACCAGTGCTATATCTTTGAAAAAATGGACCAAAGTTCAGCCTAAAATGTATTTGTATGCATAAAACGGGCTCATTTGGCGGAATATCGAAGTTTTTCCCAAAAAATGTTTGACCAGCGATGTCTCAGACTTGGTTTCTTCTTTGGCAAACAAAGTCACCTAGAACGATTTTTCTTTGGTATTTTCGTTTTACAACCGGTAGATCAAGGATTCTTGGCTAAAAAAATGCACGTCCATGACCCTAAACTTGTCTCTGACACATTTACATGAACTGTATAGGTCGCGAAGAGTGCAACTTGAGGACGAACTAACGTGTGGACCAACACGGACGAAAATCAACCAGTGCCATAGCTTTCAAAAAATGGATCAGAGTTTGATGTAAAATACATTTCTGGGTAGCAATCGGGCTCATTTGAATGAATGATGAAGTTTTTCCCAAAAATTAATTGACCAATGACATCCCAAACTCGATTTCTTCTTTGGGATTCAAAAAGATCTCCAACTATTTCTCTTTCGTATTTTTGTCCTACACTCCATAGTTTAGGGATTCTTGGTTCAGAAACGCGCGTCCATGACCCTAAACATGTCTCTTTCACATTTGCATGAACTATATAGGTCGCGAAAAGTGCAACTTTAGGTAGAACAAACGTGCGGACGAAAACAAACGAAAATCAACAAGTGCTATAGCTCTTGAAAAATGGACCAAAGTTGGACCTAAATTGCATTTCAAGGTATAAAGCGGGTTCATTTTGGATGAATGATGATGTTTTTGCCAAAAAATAGTTGACAAAAGACGTTCCAAACTCGATTTCTGCTTTAGGAAACAAAGTGACCTACAACGATTTTCCTTTGATTTTTTCGTACTACACCTCGTAGTTCAGGGATTCTTGGCTTAGGAAACTGCGTCCATTACTCTAAACATGTCTCTGACACATTTGAATGAACTATATAGGTCGCGAAGACTACTACTTGAGGTAGGACTAACACACAGACCCAAAATGGACGAAAATCGAGCAGTGTTATAGCTTTTGAAAAATGGATAAAAGTTTACCCTAAAATGTATATATAGGTATAAAATAGGCTCATTTGGAAGAATGTTGACGTTTTTTACAAAAATAATTAACCAAAGACGTCGTAGACTTGGTTTCTACTTTGGGGTCCAAAGTGACTCCCAACGATTTTTGTTTTGTATTTTCGTCGTATACCCCATAGTTCAGGGATTCTTGGCTAAGAAGCACATGTTCATGACCCTAACATGTCCATAACACATTTTTCATGAACTATATAGGTCGCGAAGAGTGCTACTTGAGGTGGGACGAACGTGCGTACCAAAATGGATAAAAATCGATCAGTTCTATAACTTTTGAAAATTGGACCAAAGTTCAGCCTAAAATGCATAATAGGCCCGTTTTTATTCCTAGAAATGCATTTTAGGTCGAACTTTGGTCCATTTACCAAAAGCTAATTCACTAGTCGATTTTTGTCTTTTTTTTTTGTCCGCACGTTAGTTCTAGCTCAATATTCACTCTTCATGTCCTATATAGTACATGCAAACATGTGAGAGACATGTTTAGGGTCATGGGCGTGCATTTTTTAGCCAAGAATTCCAAAAATACCAAAGGAAAATCGTTTGAGGACACTTTGGACCCAAATTAGAAACCGAGTCTGGGACTTCTTTGGTAAATTAATTTTGGGAAAAACTTCAACATTCCTCCAAATGAGAGTGTTGTATACCAAGAAATGTATTTTAGGTCAAACTTTGGTCCTTTTTTTAAAAGTTATAACACTGGTCGATTTTCGTTTGTTTGGTATGCTACGTTAGTCCTACCTTAAGTAGCAGCCTTCGCGACCTATATAGTTCATACAAATGTGTCAGAGACATGTGTAGGGCATGGACACGTATTTCTAAGCTAATAATCCATGAACTCTGGGGAGTAGGACAAAAATACCAAAGGCAAATCGTTGCAGGTCACTTTGTTGCTCAAAATAGAAATCGACTGGGACGTCTTTGGTCATTTATTTTTGGAAAAATCTTAAGCATTCCTCCAAATGAGCCCGTTTTATACCTAGAAATGCTTTCTAGGTTGACCTTTGGTCCATTTTTCAAAATCCATCCCATTTTATACCTAAAAATGCATTTTAGGGCAAACTAGGGTTGCATTTTTTTAAAGCTATAGCACTGGTCGATTTTCGTTCATTTTGGTCCACACGTTAGTCCTACGTTAAGTAAAACTCTTCGCGCCTATATAATTCATGCATATGTGTCAAAGACATGTTTAGGGTCACAGACATGGGTTTCTGAGCCAAGAATCCCGAAACTATTGGGTATAGGAGAAAAATACTAAACGAAAATTGTTCGAGGGCACTTTGGATCCCAAAGCAGAAATCGAGTCTGGACGTATTTGGTTCATTATTTTTGGAAAAAACTTAGACATTCTTCAAAAAGAGCCCATTTTATACCTAGAAATACATTTTAGGTCGGACATTGGTCCATTTTCCAACAGCCATACAACTGGTCGATTTTCGTTTGTTTTAGTCCGCAGTTAGTTTTACCTCAAGTTTCACCCTTGGCAACCTATGAAGTTCATGCAAACGTGTCAGAGACATGTTTAGCGTCTTGGACGAGGTTTCTGAGCCAAGAATCCCTTAACTACGGGGTGTAGGACAAAAATACCAAACTGAAATCATTGGAGGACGCTTTAGACCCCAAAGTAGAAATTGAGTCAATCATTTTTGGTCAATCATTGGAGGACTCTTTGGTCAATCATTTTTCAGAAAAACATCAACATCCCTCCAAATGAGCCCGTTTTATACCAAAAAATGCAATTTAGGTCAAACATTGGTCCATTTTTTGAAAGTTATAGCACTGTTCTATTTTCGTCAAATTGGTCTGCAGGTTAGTCCTGACGGAATAAAAACCCATCGCAGTGAAAGATTTACAGGACCATTCACCATTTTAATTTGGAAAAAATTAAATTACAAATACGTTGAAAAAAAATTACAGAAACAATCTAAGCTAAGCATGATTTTTTATAAACAAAACAATAGAGAAAAAAAAGTCACCCTCGTTGAAGACTCTGAATTCTACCAAACTCCAAACTGTTGTCTCCACCACTAGGAACCTCTCTTATTCTCTGAGTAATTGAGATTGAATGATTGTGGGAACCAACAAAGATATACTTTGGGAATCGTTTGGAGAAAATATTGAGAGCTTTTTTTTTTTATCTGCAGACTTCTGCAATTCAAACGTAGGGTTTCAAGCGCACACCCAGAACTGTTCTGCTCTTCCCCTTATTCAGGATGAAGAAGGGGAGGTTAGAGAAGAGTTTCGGAAAATGTGGGAGCATTCCCACGAGGGAGTTATTTAATGTTAATTTTTAATAAATTAAAATTAAATTAAATAATTAACAATTTAATTAATTAAATTAAATTGAAATTAATTAAACCATATTTAATCAAGATTTCTTTTAAATCATATTAATTAAACCATATTTAATCAAGATTTCATTAGAACATTGTGTTTGTATCAAATACAAAGTGGGTCGTATCCATAGTGTTACCAGAATAAGGTACTCAACTTTATCCTTATACTATAGACCCTTTTATCTGTATCTCGAACATTGATCCTTGTATTTTTCCACATACTATTCATTACTCATAAAACAGCTTAGAATGTTAATTTATTGGATTTGGGTTAATTAGACAAAAATAATCAATAACTATTCATTGAAATTAAAATAATAACTCTTTATTAAAAACGATCAACGATTTACATTTACTATCTACGACTTTTAAGACATAAAACCCAACAAAATCCCACCTGGACTAAAACTCTAGTCTAGTGTGGTAGTCTATGGGATGTACAAAATAAAGTAATCCACAAATATCGAAAAAGGTAAAATGTACAAGTATATTACATAAAACGTATATACGCAAATACAATAAACTAGGGCATCATACTCATTACACATGTTCTACTTGCTATAGATTACCTAACGTACATATCTCATAGACCTAGACTCTCTAGATGACCCTCAAACACTTTAGCTGTGAGAGTCTTCGTAAATGGATCAATAATGTTGTGTTCCGAAGCGATCTTGGTGACTACCACATCCCCTCGTTGCATAATTTCCCGTATCAGATGGTATTTCCTCTCTATATGTTTTCTCCGTTTGTGGCTTCGAGGCTCTTTAGATTTGGCTACTGTCCCACTGTTGTCACAGTATAGAGTGATGGGCAATTTCATGTTTGGAACAACTCCCAAATCATGCAGGAACTTCCTGAGCCAAACTGCTTCTTTTTGCTGCTTCGCAAGAGACGACGTATTCAGACTCTATAGTGGAGTCTGCTATACATCCTTGCTTGATGCTATGCCACAATACACCTCCCCCATTCAGGGGGAACACTGATCCTGATGTGGATTTCCTAGAATCCTTTTCAGTTTGGAAATCAGAGTCAATGTATCCTGTAAGAATCAAATCCTTGGCACTATATACAAGCATGTAGTCCTTCGTTCTCCTTAGATACTTAAGTATAATTTTAACCGCTGTCCAACGGTCTAACCTTGGACTAGACTGGTACCTACAGACTATTCCCACATCATAACAAATGGGTGGCCTAGTCAAGAGCATAGCATACATTAAGCTGCACACAGCTGAGGCATAGGGAATACGTCCCATATCCTCAACTTCTTGAGGTGTCTTAGGACACTGTTCCTTTGACAAGTGAACCCCGTGCCTAAAAGGTAATAAATCATTCTTAGAGTTCTGCATCAAAAATCGAATCAACATTTCATTGATATAAGTTGCTTGAGACAGTGCTAGCATTTTATTCTCTAATTAATTAATTTCTAAATTAAATATTTTATATTTAATTAAACCATATTTGAATCATATTCAAATATTAAATCCTCTCATAACCTATAGTTTTAATGTGTATCA
>JBBPDJ010010254.1:0-31063 GCA_037974625.1 Cucumis cinereus | reverse complement strand
ACTGCATTGTATTGACTTCTCAACTCTTGGAAGTTTTGATTAAATGATATTAGTAGTTGGTTAGGTGGATTTGATGGATTTCTCTATCCCTCGTTGTACTCTACTTGTTGAACATTTTATGTTATATACGGTTCTGTAATTTGATTTTATGATGTGATGTAAAATGCAATGAATGTAAATTTCTTTACTTTATGTTTCTATTCGAACCAAAGTACAAGAAATTATTTTACAATATTGTTGGCTGGTTGTATATACATTATTTTTGGACTGCAAAACAGGTGCAAATACAGGTGTAATTATATGGGGATAATAAATTTTAATCTTTTTTTTTCAAAAAATTACAAAATTTTCTTGACAGTGATGAAACGTCAAGAATAATGAAATCTTGACAGTAGAAAACCGTCAACAATAAAATTTTCCTTATTCTTGACACTGGATTACTTGACAGTGAAAAACTGTCAAGTAAAGCTTTATTCTTGACAGTTTTGAACTGTCAAGTAAACTCTTATTCTTGACAGTTTTTCACTGTCAAGAAAAAATGACTTATTCTTGACACTGGATTACTTGACGGATTTAAAACCGTCAAGTAAGCCCTTACTTGATAGTTTTTCACTGTCAAGTAAACCCTTTTTTGTAGTAGTGGCAATTCTTTAATAATTCGAGAGGCCATTTAAGTGGATGGTTGTTAGTTTTATTTTTTGAGATACATAGGAAATTCATGATAGAGTTTGGTCATATCTTCCTTGTAATTGTACGGTACCTCTTTGAAAATGGTCCTAATAGCATAGCCTACCATGAAAAAATTCCTTTAAATCCATTAGGATCATATTTTTTTTTATCTCCCATTACTGCATTAAGCTCTAACATTAAGCTTTGTCAGGCCCAAGAGTTTTCTTCACGACAATTAAGATCATCATATATTGTTGTTCTAAGTATGATTTTCATACATATGACGAGAATGATGTTGGAAGTGTAAAAGAAATTATTGAAGTTGCTCACGATGAGCATTCAAGAGATCCCAATAGATTTTAGAAGTTGCATCATGATGTTGAGAAACCATTATACGCAAGATGCAAGAAATACACCAAGTATTCTACCTAAGTATTTAATGCTATTTTGTGGCATGACTTTTAAGTTTTGTAGATGGAGGAGGGGTTAAAGTTTGCTTGTGGAGCTCAATTTTTTGTTTCCTTATGTTGCATGACTTTAAAGTTTGTTTAGGATAGTGAATCCATGAAAATGGTTGGGTGTTAGTTCATTATGTGCATTGACTTTGGAATAAAGAAAGTGTGTGTGTTGGTGTGTGTAGGGAGGGGGGTATTTGCAGGGATAAGAATCATTCGCAGCGAAAGACTTACAAAACCATTCTCAATTTTAATTTGAAAAAATTTCAAATTTCAATACATTGAAAAAATATTACAGAAACATTTTACTCAAATAAAATAGGCTAAGCATGCTTTTCATAAACGAAATTAAAGAGAAAATAGACTCACCCTCGTTGTAGTCTCTGAAATCTACAAAACACTAAATTGTAGCCACTACCACTTGGAACCTCTCCTAATTTCTGAATAATGGATGTTTGGCTTGTGGGAACCAACTGGGATTTACTTTGAAAATTTTGGAGAAAAATAGAGAGAGCTTTTTTGTTCAGCACACCTTCTACAATTCAGACGTAGGTTCTTGGCTGAACCGTTCTGCTCTTCCCCTTCTTCGATGAAGAAGGGGAAGTTAGAGAAAATTTTGAGAAAACGTGGGAGCATTCCACGTTTTCCAAAAATAACTCCCGTAAGGGAGTTATTTGATTTAATTTTAATTTTAATTTAATTAATTAATTAACAAATTAATTAAATCATATTTAATCAATATTTCATTGAAATCATATTTAAATGAACATCTCTCACATAACCTGTAGTTTTTTAATTTAATTAATCTAATTAAACTAAAATATTAATTAATTCTCTAATTAATTAATTTCTAAATTAAATATCTTATATTTAATTTAATCCATATTTCAATCATATTCAAATATTAAATCCTCTCATAACCTATAGTTTTAATGTGTATCATATCACTACTACAAAAAATGTGTTTACTTGACAGTGAAAAACTTTCAAGTAAGGGATTACTTGACGGTTTTAAATCCGTCAAGTAATTCAGTATCAAGAATAAGCATTTTTCTCTTGACAGTGAAAAACTTAAAGAATAAGAGTTACTTGACAGTCATCCACTATCAAGAATAAAACTTTACTTGACAGTTTTTCACTGTCAAGTAATCTAGTGTCAAGAATAATGAAAAGTTTAATTTTGACGGTTTTTTACTGTAAAAAATTCGTAACTCTCGACGGTTCATAACTGTCAAATTTATTATCCCCATATAATTACACGTGCATTTGCACCTATTTTGCAGTCCTGAAATAATATATATACAACCAGCCAACAATATTGTCCATTAACTTCAACACTAACATTGAACTTCCTACATTAATTAATTACTTCAAAGTACAAACTTCCCCCACCGCCAACCCAAAACAGAAATTAAATCAATTACTATAACACCATTAAAAATCAATCATAATATACACAAATGATGAAAAGGTATTATGAATACACAATTACAATATTTTGCTAATCCTTTACCAACATAGTACCAAATAAGCAACAACAAGCAAAACAAGCATCTTCTCCAATAAAAAACAAATAAAAGAGAAGTTTTAACTCTACTTGGGGAGCCACTAATCTCACTGCTTTTCATCCTTACACTTTAGTGAAGCTTCTTTAATCTCATCGACTCCATCAACCTATCACAACAACATCATCATTAAAACACAAAAAATGAAAACGCTGCAATTTTGATCTTAAATGAAATGGAAAGATTCTATCAAAGAAAACTAAAGGATATATGAAAGAAAAGCCTCATAGCAACCATTTTTTGTTTAAAAATGCATATACACAAACAAAAATTGTTGTAACTATAACAAAACGCATCAACAATAACAACACAACATAACTCATTCTCAATAGATGACATTGAACAACTTATGAACAAGACTATAGGAGGCATTGACATAGCAATAAAAAATCCGTTAACAAAAATTTCAATCGACTCCTTGAACTTATCAACCAAAACAATTAAATCAAATTTCTCCATGAACCACTCCAAAGGTCTCATGCCAACCAACTTTCTACCAGTTAAAGAATTCATATGCCAGCGAAAGAGAGAGATGTTGAGAGTGATTTATCTTAATATAATAAGTTTAGAATTTGGAATTTAGAATCACGATATGAAAAATTTAGAATTTAGAATTTAGAATCACAATATGAAAAAAGTTTAGAGATGTTGTACACCTATGAATTGAACATGACTTTATAATGAAACTGATTTATGAAAATAGAACACCAGTAGTATTGATGTGAATGAAAGAACATTTCTAATGTTATATGAGTGGTACAAAATAGAAAAATAGCATCTAGAACATGTATACAATGGTCGCACTATCCAAGTAAGTGGGTGTAGAGAATGTTACAAGCTAGAAATTAAACACAACATCCTAAATTTGTAACTACTACTGTTATATGACAGTTGTATCCTAAATAACTATTTATACAGCCTTGCATTAATAAAAATCACTTTTCAAGTTTTATTTAGCCTCTATCGTAACCAAATGATCTCTTTCTCTAAAAAAATTGCAAAGTTCTTATACCACTGACCTCGAAGTTAGAGGTTTGATTCCTCACTCATTTGTTGTCAAAAAAATAAAAGAAACCACGACCACTAATATAATTAATGTGATCTGCCTTGAATTGCGTCAATCAAAATTGATAACGTACAAAGTATTTAATTATGAGAAAAACAATCTAAAACAAAGATAAATGAAATGTTCTTATAGTGATGTCAGGTTGACCAAATGTCCCATTGTTGAAGGTATCCTTCCTGATAGGTGATTGTTTTTTAATTTCTTACGCATGAGAAAATGAACATTCTTCCAGATTAAGTCACGAGTATAATTCAAAAACAAAATTGGAAATTAAAACAATGCGAATAAAAAGAACCTGCAATATTTTAAGAGTACTGATGTTTCCAATCTCTTTGGGAATGGAACCCGTCTGCCGATTTCCATAAAGATATCTGTGATATATTTTAGAATTATCAATCGTGAAAGAAATGTTGGTAACTGTGCAAATATCATGAAAGAAGTTGTGGGTGGGGCTAGATTTTAATTAAAAGCACATATGTATATGGGAAGAAATTAAAGTGAGGGATATTATTACAAATTAACAAGCTTGGTAGAGCCCTATTCTTGTGAGATTTCGCTACTAAGATTGTTCAAATGGAGATAATTGAAATTATAAAGAAAAAAAATTAGGAGTAAAATTGTGGGTTCTGTAAATATCTCGAAGACATTGACTGCAAAAAAAGGTTATATTGAGGTGAGGCCACTAAAGGACCCGTTGATGGATATAAAAGAAAACAGAGTCATGTAAGTGCTTAATTGAAGTTGTATAACTCCATGTGTGAACTCCTTACAATTGGGATTAAAATTTAAACCTGATATGAATTCAAAACATAAAAATCCCACTACCTGATATCTGAAATGAATATCTTATTCATATTGGTTAGCCAAAGATGAACTCATAACAGTTTTTGGGATGCCTGTGAACAGTAATTTACATCAAATTGAATCTTGAGAGCTATAACAATACGAGTTGATATACCTTTCTAAATTTCAAAATGAATAATTTGATATAAAAGTATAATTTGTGTAAATTGGACAGTTAATAAATTCTTCTAAAGGTTTGCTAAATGAATCTTGAGTACTAAATTTTTTTTAATGTATTATCAAGTCCAAATTCTCGTAGATCATTAGAAGGCATAGAACTGATAAGGCTCAAACCATGTTCAGTGAAGAAACCAAGGACTTTGCCTCTGACATTCTTCCTTCTTGCCTCATCATGATTCATAATTCCAGCAGATGTTGCCAGCACAATGAATCCAAACTGCATATTATCAATTTCATCAAACAGATCATTACCATATATTGAAAAATCAAGTTGCTAAACAAATCTTTACATAGCCAACACCCACAAAGGAAAATACATGATATAAGAGTAAAATAGTCCAAACTAATTGTATCTAAACTGGTATTTTAAAAGCCCTCTAGACGAACATACAACCATCACGACGCCCCCGGGCTCAAAGCTTTGTGCATTGGAGTAAAAATTAGGATTGTTGTATTAACTAAAAAATTAAAAGTATCAACTTCAATTTCCTTAACACCCATATCAAAACGAGGACTAATAACCCCTCATTTGTTCAGCCTGCAGTTGAGTTCAACAACAATTTTTCCAGATCTATGACCATCGACAACCTCAAATTCACCAATATAACCTAAACATTAAAAAAAAGAAGATGAAATCAGATAACATGGAAAAAAGAAATTGCTAATATGAAGTCCAATCAAAGAAACAAATCGTGCTTCTGCATAACCAGAAGAAACTTGATAATGACTTTAGAAGAAGGCCTGATCTTGACCTGTCTTTTGCCCCTCTTCTCTGCATTGTACATGCTATTAAGAGCATCGTTCAAAACATAACTCTCACCATCCTTCCAAATTAAAACTTCAATGGATTCTAACAAAAATCAGAAAAGAAAAAAAATCAAACAAAATACACAGGAAGAACACAAAAAATGGCAAACCCTAGCGAAGAGATTTCCCTGAATGGAAGAAATTGTATGCTCGATATTTGTTGATTGTTGGCAGTGATAAGTTTAACAACGGAGCTTGCTAGATGAACAGATGAAGTTCTAAAGAAGGAACAAAATCTTTATGATGCAACAAAAGCAAACCTCGAACCGTCGTCATCTCTCACTGTGGTGAGAAAGCTGGTCGAGAGGAAAAGAAACGAATTGTCAATCTTCACCGAGTTCTACACCTTGTCGTTCTTCACTTTGTGATGAAGATCAGGCGCAAACTAAAATTTTTGAAAGAGAGGGAAAGGGAAAAGAAAGATGAAAAGAAAAACGAGGAGAAAGAGAGTTTTGCACCGTAGAAGAAATTTTTTGGAATCGAGGGAACACACGTTTTTTAGGAAGAAGTAGGTGCCCAAATTTTTTTTTTAATTCAACCCTATTACTTGACGGGTAAAATTCGTCAAGTAAAAATACACCAAACTTGGCAGGTAAAAAACCGTCAAGTATTGAAAAAAATCCAAAAAAAATATCTAATTTTTTTCCTTTTGTTTATTATTGACGGTTTTTAACTTTACTTGATGGTTTATTTGAAAGAGTCAAGTAAAATGTTTTTGTAGTAGTGTATACAGATTAAGATTAATCCATAGTTTAAGTATGAATTTAATTCACATTAAATCAATAATTGAACTCATTCAAGTATTTTATTCTCTCATTAATTAATTTTGAATCACATCCAAAATTAAAATTTATATTATAAACTTTAATTAAAATATAAACTTTATATTTTAATGTATCACTATACATTATTTTAATTTTCTAAGTTAATATGAACATTTAAAATTATATCCAAGATATATTAACCTTATTACTCTTTAGGAGCTAGGAAAGAGACTTCATGGACCTACATATCAGAAACTACAATGATATGAGATTAATTGGCTAAACTCATTAACCACATTAATCAATATTCGTTAACTATCTGTACACTCCACTAAAGATTCATTGTTGAACTCTTCTCACTGTAGATATATTTTTGTGTCAACGGATGTAGACTAATAACAACAAGTTAGTCCTTCACAAGTATTCGTAACCCCAACTAGGTCAAATTATTGTTTTACCCCTCGGTTACATCTTAGTCTTTAAATATTAATGCTTCTCTAATGAACAACCTGCTTATGGTCTAACAAATAAGCAAAAATTCCTCTCGTGTCATAGAGAGGGTAGGGCAATTTGTGCAAGTCTCGGAGACACCAATTAAGGGAACACTCATTTATTTACCCTAAAGTCGGAAAGGAGTGATTCCATCTTGTGCTTATGTTCTCAGTTCTCCACTCGGTCTTGTCTCCAAAATGATAGGCTTATTGAATCAACAAACTGGACACTCTCGCCCATACAAATCAAAGGACAATTCCTCATGACCAAGAGTTCATAATACAGTCAAGATTCAGACTAAGTTGTCCAGGTCATCCTATTTGAAGTAGAAGCCTAACTAGTCAACGAGGTTACATCTAGTGGTTACTATTTCGCGGTCCAATCTTATGCAAACTCATTGCATAGGATACCCCCAAACGCATGTCACCTACACGAACAAGTTGGATTATTGTTTTTGTATAAAATACAAAGTGAGTCGTATTCATAGTGTTACCAAGATAAGGTACCCAACCTTAGTCTTATACTATAGACCCTTTAAGTTGTATCTCGAACAGTTCAAGACTCATAAAACAGCTTCGAATGTTAGTTTATTGGATTTGGGTTAATTAGACAAAAATAATCAATAACTATTTGTTGAAATGGAAATACTAACTCTTTATTATTAACGGTCAACGAATTACATTTACCATCTACGAGTTTGAGGACATAAAATCCAACAAACCCAACAGTATTGCGTAAAGTTGGTTTTGCATTTTCTTAGGTTGAGTGTTGATACATAGACCTCTAAGTATTCAGTTCTATTTTGTTGCATGACTTTTAAGTTGTGTGGATGGAGGGGTAAAGTTTGTCGAATGTCAATCTTTCTATGTTATTATGTTTCATGACTTTAATGTACGTTTAGGGTAGTTAATGTATAAAAATGGTTGAGTGTTAGTTTATTATGTGCATTGACTTTGGAATAAAAAGAGTGGGTATGTTGGTGTGTGTGTGGCGGAGGGGGGAGATATTGACACTTGTGTTTGTACTATGTTTTAAAGTTTTCCTTAACTATTGCCAAAACAGAGCAATTGCAATCTTTCAGTCACAAAAGAACATTCAGAAAAGTCGGAAACAAACTTTATGGCTCAAAGTAAAGGCAAGTATACACATTTACTTCATATTCATTGTATTTTGTAGATGTCTAGCAATTAGGATTACTTAATTATTTTTTCATTTTGTTTTTAGTGTCCTCTACAAGTAGGGAGCACCGAGTGTGGATACCATGTCACGAGGTTTATGAGGAAAATTGTGACTAGAGGAAACATTGTCATCTCGGACTCGGTAAGTTATCAAAGTATTTCGAAAATGTTGGAATTGTAGTGAAAAATAGCTTTCATTTGAATATTATGTTCCATTGGTATACAGATTGACACACGGAGATAATACTCACAAATGGAGTTGGACAAGCTGCGAGTTGAGTTAGCTGATTTTTTCGGGTTCGTACATGTGATGGTCTTTTATATGTTGCTTTCATTACACATTTTGTCAATTTAACAGTAAATTTTCTTTCATATTTTGGAACTGTTCATACTGGGGGTGGGGGTCTGATTGTATAGTTTGGAGGTAGGGGAAGGGAGCATCGTTGTAAATATTGGAAGTAGTACAATATATTGTTGGTTTTTGTTCATAGTAAGAAATTTAGATTTATGGTTGGGTTAGCGAGAGTAGAGTTATGATACTTTTTGCTACAACGATATATTTGTTGACTTTCACATTGTGGCTGACTTTGGTTTTATGAAATGAGATATATATTCTTTTTGTAAATCTTAAAGTTTGGGGTTATAAACAATTATATATATGTTTAGAGTTTTGGAATTTGTATAATATTGTATATTTATGTGATTGTTGGACCACAATACAAGTACTACAGGGTCAATACCAGGAATAAATATATAATCAAATTGTAATTAAAATAAAAAATAAAAAACGGGCTTGACGGTTTTAAACTGTAAAAAATAAGTGCATTCTTGACGCTATTTAAATGCCATAAATGTCAAAACTCTTGATGGTTTTAACATGTCAAGTAAACAAAAGTTCTTAACGATTTTAAACTGTCTTAAATACAATTTTTTTTTAGGATTGTTACGTGTCAAGTAAAAATGAAACATCACATTCTTAACGATTTTTAAATGTCGTCAATATAAACTAACTTGACGGTTATTAACTGTCATGAATATCAACTTTCTTGACGTTTTTTGACTGTCAACGATAATTTTTCTTGACGATTTTTACGTATCATTCTTGATAGTTTTGAACTGTCGTAAATGTTAAAATTCTTGACGGTTTTGAACTGTCATGAGGTTCGACATTCTTGACAGTAGCTTCAAGGATGGTTTTGAAACCATCAAGAATGTTAATCCTTGACAGTTTAAAACTGTCAACTGTCAAGAGAATGTTTTTTTGTAGCAGTGGTCAAAGTTTACGACAGTTAGAAAACGTCAATAAAAATAAACGTTGACAGTTAAGAAACGTCAAGTATTATGATATTCATGACAGTTAAAAACGATTCAGAATGCCAAAGGAAAATTAGACTATTCACACTCTAATTTGTCCTAAAAGTGGTACTTTATTTTAAAACCAATCCCGAGAACCTATAACCCCTTCAAACTTAAACTATTTTTGGTAGTTTTCCAATAAAATATTATATGGGTATTACTTGTTGTTCCACATGACCCACATGGGTTACTTTAAAAGTGTATTATTTCCTAATAATAATAATCAACCATTACCGTTTTCCAAGTAATAACAACAACAATAATAATAATAATTATTATTATCATCATCATATTATTTTTACTATAATTTCTGGTTAATTGATATTGCAAACAATAAAAGAATTGATGATGCCTCATCACCATTTTGCTTTTTTATTTTATTTTTATATTAAACGCGCTCCATGCTTGCATTAATTAATTGCAAAACCAAACTTGTTGATTATGTATATTCAATTAGGTATCATCAAGACTTTTTGAATATATAATTTTCATGGGGTGTCATACACCCAATTACATAATTTATCTAATATTAAATCTTAGATAATTAATTAATTTTTAAAATTTAATAATTCGATATTAGCCAAAGTAAACATATAACTCAACTACGTAAAGTAGAATTGATTTCTACTACGTAAAATGTATTATTGTGTTTTTCTTTTTCTTTTTTTTTTTTTTCTATTTACAATGAGTAATGGAGGTGTGGAATATTTGAAACTCTCACTTGGAGGACTCACTCCCACCACCTAAAATTGTGAGAAATCTATTTATGTACTAAAATTTAATTAAAATCATGATATTCTACTTTCTTATGACATCCAAGCCTATTACTGCCTTGTAAATAATTGCAATCGCAAATATTAGCTGAGAGAGTTAAAATAAATAGCAAAATAGTGGAGGCAATGAATGTATGATCCAAATAATCACTGTCTGTCAAAATATACGAAGACTTCGACTCTTAGTTCTCTTATGCTTACACCTTCAAAAATGTGTTACACTATATGATATATGTATTTTATCTTATCACTGTACTGTACTTCAGAAAATCCTATTGCATCTCCCTTAGTAGCACAATCAAGAATGATAGCCCCTAGCCCCTTCAAGTGTTCTATCCTACTAATTCACATATTAATACAATTTCGTTGTAATGGTTTTACGTCTTTAATTAAGGGATAATTTTATATGTATAAAACAAATTTTGTGTTATCCAAATTTCCAAATTGCTATTTAGACCTGAGTGAGTGAAAAACTCTTTTTTTTAGACCTTGGTTATACCATTCTCAATTTGTTTTTGTTTTTTTTTTTCCTTTTTCATACTCTTGAAAAGAATTCTGTATAAACATCCACCAAATCAATCACATTTAAAGTCATAGATACTTTAATTAAAATCTACTTCAAGTTATTAATCTAGAACATGTAGGGTTTAGGGTTCTTTTTATTAAATTGCAACGTGGACAACTTTTAAATTGCATTTTTTTATAATAATAGTAAAAATCAACCATCCCCATTTTCCATTGTTGGTGCGAGGCTTTCGGAGAAACGTGTTTCGTGGAGTTGAACTTGTGTTAATGTTGTGTTTATGTTTATTTGATGCAATGTGGTTCAATCTCTAGAATTGGATCATCTGATTCTCTCTCGGTTTGATTCGTACGCTTGATTTAAGGAAGCATAGTGTGCGATGTTCTTGAAGTTGAAATCTTCAAAGTATTTTGTAAATCCAAAGAAACGTCAGCCTTCAAATCTATCATAAGTCTACCTTTCGTATCTATGGATCAGCAACCCCCTCCCCCCACACCCCAACATATATATGAACAGTTCCAAAATCTATTATATATATATATCAAAAAGTTTTTAGAATGGCGGTCGCAACAAAATTTACCTCAAAATTGACCAAAAACCGTGCAAGCAACGAAACATGCCATCATATGTACAAACCAAAAAAATCAAAAACCTCAACTCGCACCTCGTCCAACTCGATTTATGAATATGATCTCCGTGTGTTAATTTATATACCAATGAAACATAATATTAAAATGAAACCTATTTTCTGTACGTTATATGAATTGTTAGTTTCAAAAAACTAAAAACAAATAACCAAATAGTTCTAAAAGAAGCCTAAAATTTTAAAAAATAATGTAACTCTTTCACACGAGGATGAGTTGGCCATGTATCGTATGGGTATTTGTACAATGTGGATCTATACAATTAACAATGTTTTTCAATGTTCCATGTTGAGAAAGTATATAGTAGATTCATCTCATGTAGTAGAATTTGAGTCATCGCATGTGAATGAGAACCTAAGTTATGAGAAGTAACCTTAGAAATTTTTGCTAGAGAGGTGGTACTTTAGGAAACCTTAAAGGGTTCTTTTTGAAATTAATGTTATTAAAATAAATAATGACAAAAATAAAGTAGATTGAAAGTATTGACAATAATAGCGTAGTGAAATGGTGGATCGTGTCTACAAATTCTAAAAATCAAGATTATATTAATTTTTAAAAATCTAAATATTTTTTAATTTTTTAACTTAAAATTACTTTAAAACTACCTAAACAAATACCTTGTATTTGCATGCAAGTCAAAAAAATATGTCTATATCAACTAAATACCCTGTATTTGCATCCAAGTAGAAAATATGTGTGTATATCGACTCAACAAATATCTTATATTTGCATACTTTGTATATTCTACCTTGTATTTTCTACTCCTGCCTTTTTCTTCTCTCTTCCCACTGATTCTACCATGGACGAGAATATTCAAGCTGTGAACTCCATCTGTGACAGGTTTTCTCTTTTTAGATGTGAAGAATTCTAACCTAAGTTTCCTTTTTTTTCTTTCTTTTCCTTGAATCCAAGTTGAAAATCGTCAGGTTGGTTTAAAGAAAAGCAAAAGGACTAGATTTCCTTATCATCAGAATTTGAGTCATTAATTTTCCCATAATCATATGATGCAAAATTCTCTTTCTGATTCTGGGACTTCATATAAGCTAGTACTCCTATAGTTATCAGGATGATCCCACCTTGTTGGAGTGTTAATAATAGCTTTCTCCAATATTCATCATATTCCTTCATTTCGGTGAGTTTTTGGTAAAACATTCCCCACATGTACATCACTGGCTTCAAACACATACTCTTGCTTCGTCCAAATAGATACTTTATGTAATCCTCGCTAATAGTGTTAGCTCTTCCTCTTAGAGTATATAAATGTACTACCAGCCACAAAAAAAATAAATAAATAAATAAAAAATAAAAAAACAAGAAAACATAAAGCCAAGCTTTGTAACTTATTAACTTATTAATCTAAATAAATCTTCAAATAATTCTTTAATGGGTTTGGCTAGTTTGATAGTTGGGTTTGTTGACATATTTAAGTTGATTAGAACCATTTCATTCACCAAGGAACATAGAGAAAGAGGAAAATTGGATTTCTATAAGCAGCTAAAGAGCTTACAAGAAAGCCATGAAAACAAAAGGACCATAATCTCAAATTTCTCTTTACAGGAGGTTCCAGAGGTTCCATCTAGAGATTTAGTGAGATTCAAAGTCACTAAAGCTCCTATTCGTTACTCAAATGTTTTTTTGTATTCTTCTTTACCCAAATTTCCCAAAATTCAAAAGTAAACAACTCACACCACAGCAAGCAAGTCAACTAGCGGCGGCGCATGGCGGTGACAGAGGTGGCAGAGCAGGTGGCACGAAGTTCGTCGGTTGCACGTGGAGCGTTGTCGACGGCTAAGTGAGAGATACCGACATGATGGAGCTCAACTGGCCGGCGTGCAAAGAAGAAAACAAAGGGGGAGGGGGCTGCAGCAGACGGTAGGGATAAGAAAATTAGATTTTTTTTCTTTTCCGTTTCTTTAATTTTTGGATGGCGTGTGAAGAAGAAAACAAAGGGGGAGGGGGCTGCAGGCGGCTGTGAAGAGGGAGAAGAAGATTAGAATTTTCTTTTTCTTTTTCTTTATTTTTCACGCATTCTAAGTTAACCCTAATTATCTTATATAAAGAATAATAATAATAATATGTATTTTTTATAATATTTTATTGTTTGATGAAAAGATATACATTCTACCTAGATTCTCTAAAAGATATTTTAAATTTTTTATTTGATCTCAATGAGGGTAAATCTGAAATATCAAAAAAACCATGCACATGATTATCATTGTATTTGCTATTTTTCTTATTCCTAAAAAATCTTACTATTTTTCTAATCATCGCCCCTAAATTTGGCCATATCTCCAAATTTCTCTAAAATAAATAACGACAAAAATAGAGTAGATTGAGAGTATTGACAATAATAGGGTAGTGAAATGGTGGATCATGTCTACAATTTTCACATGTCTTCAAAATCATGGGTCAGATCCATGATTTATCTATACATCTAGTCCATGTTGCCAAATGTCAAGGTGTCCACTATTGAAGGTAAATCATGGACCACGTACACTTGTTTTTTTATTTTTTATTTTTTTGAAAAAAATTACTTTAAATGTTGTCTACGACTTTACGTGCTCTATATATGAAACACCTACATATAGCCTCAACGGATAGCAACAAACGACGGAGAACAATGACGGCCAAACGAAAAGGAATAATATGAGAGCTTATGGTTTAGTGGAGACTTACATTAACTATTAAAGGCAGCAATCCATAGATCTACGTAATATAGAAAAGAAAAAAAAAAAAAAGAAAAAAAAAACATTGTTTTAAAAGAAACATGTACCGTAATTGCAATTTTCCTACGATGTCAAATATATTTTTAAAAGCTTTTGATATCTTCGCATCTAGAAAATTAGTCAAATATTTGGTATTATAATTTTTCTTAATCAATTGGATATATTTAATTATCTAGTAACCATTTTTTGTTGAATTATTGTTGATGAAAAATTGTGGTTGTCCCACCTTGCTTAGAAAGTAAAGTGGAAGCCTCTTTGAATCCTACCTAAACCTTTTCCCTCTTCTTAATTCAAATAAATAAATCCAAAAATTACCACTACTCCTTTCTTCTCCACAAATTCTTTTAAAAAAAAGTTTTTTCTCTATTTTAAGCTGTTCGAGCAAGTTTTTGTAGTGGAGGTTTTTCGATCGATTCTAATGCAGCTCGATAACTGTTTTCACCTCGAGCATAGCTACGAAACGTCTTAAAAAGAGAGTGATGTGTGACTCAACTGTTTTACTAACCAGTTTTTCTTTTTCACTTATCATATTGCTTAGTGTGCAGCAGCTCAGTTCCACCACATCGTGCACCAACAATTTTTTTAAACCAATTAACAAAAAGAGGGCATTAGCTTGAGGGAGCATGTTCAGAATCCTAATTTCAAACTTAGTGCCACACCCTCTCTCAGACTCTCTACTCTTAGCCTAGAAGACGGCGTGAAGCCAGTAAGTCTCGTTTATACCTTAACAATTCTCACTAACCATCTAAACATTGACCATCTACTCATCATAAACAAATAAACATAGTTGCGGAACTATCATGTGCATCGGAAAATTAAAACACAAACACAAAAAGTGAAAATCCATATTTGTCATATACATACCCTGTTCACTATTTAAACATTCTACAAACTAAAAACAACATGCATGATCAGAGTCTAAACGTACAACAAAACCAAAATCTCTATATATCAAACATGCAGTTGTAGATCAGGTTTGGGGATCACGATCTCTACCTGAAAGTGGAAAAACATTTTGAAAGAATGAGCTAATGCCCAGTGTTTAATAAACAACATATTTAAAATCTCATCATAGCTTGGAAATCATAAGTATTATAAAGTTGTAAATATATATATCTCATGCTGGAAAATCTCATCATAAACTCAGTAAATTAATATGTCTGTAATCTTTCATTAAATCATGATAACTCTTTCAGGAAACACTGTTTCTGGAAACATGAGAAAGCGATGTGTATCAACTAAACTATGCAGTAGTGGAGAAAAACCAGACATTAACAACGTTTTTGTCGTAGTGGAGTAATCTCAACACTAACGAAAACAACAACTACGCAGTGGTGGGATCAATACCAACAACGTCTTTGTCGTGGTAGAGTTAGCTCAATAAACACGACAGTATCCTACGTTATAGTGGGACGAACATCTATAATGTCTTTGTAGTAGTAGGGGAAATCCAGCACTAACAACAGTGAATCTACGTTGCAGTGGGGCCAACACCTGCAACGTCTTTACCATGGTAGAGTAATCTCGACACCATGAAAGCGTATAATTACGAAGTAGCGGAGCCACCGCTAATAACGTCTTTGTCATGGTGGGGCGAATTGGGCACTCATGACAGCACATACCTAGTGTGCACACCTAGTATAATACCCTCGGGCTCAATCATGGATACACATGCTCTATATAAAAATATCTCGTAAAACATGTAAATATCATGTAAATCATCTCAAATAGTTCATCAAACGTATCATGAATTTCATAATACTGAAAACATGCTAAGAATCTCTTTAAAACATGGTAAATAATGATTTCTCAAATTTTACTCAAATCTCGTAAAACGTGTAAATCGTCTCGGCCCTCATTGTAGTCAAACATGAATAATAATGTATAAAAATCAATAAAATATACTTAGTAAACATAATTAGGGCCAAAAGTTTTACAAACATGCTTAAATCTCAATTTGTCACTTGCATCGTAAAACGTACAAAAATAATAATATAATATTCAAATACCCGAAAATGCCACTTAATGCATGAATTATGAATTCAATAATTTACCATAAGAAATTATGCTTAAAATCATGAAAATATGATTTTTCTGAATTTTCTGAATTTAACACAATTTCTCGTAAAACGTGTCATTTCGATATTATTTTAATATTAAAATAATAAATCACTTGCAAACTTGATGAAACGTTCTTGGTTCTTAAATTTCTCCGATAGTCAAATTCCCTGAAAATCGTTCAAAATCGATGGATTAAACCAAGCCGATAATAAAACCCGTCCTTAGGTTAAATTTCCTAAACTTTCCTTTAACATATCAAAGTCTCCTTAATTTCCCTAATTTTCCCTCTAATTTTCTCCTTAATCAAGGATAAAATAAACATATAAAAGTATTATACTAATCGGTTTAAGATAAATGAAGCATTTTGTCTTTAGGCTTTAAAGAAGGACAAGCAATGGCAGTAGGCTTCAATGACCTACTTTTAATGACGGACAGCCTAAAGTATCATCTTCAAATTTGGAAAAATCTCCAATTTTTACCCATTTTTCCGGCCACAACTCTGGCGACACTCCGGCGATAAAATTCTCCTTTTCTAACACAAATTGGATGTTCTAACTATTACCAATCAATTACCCGTGACTTAAACTATATTAACTCAAGTTTTAACCGTATAGTTTGCTTTCAATCCACGGGAATTCAAGCTGAAAGTTTCGTGGCTCTGTTTTTCGGTGAGATTTTCATCAATTTTCAAAAATCAAATTCGTTAATTCTAGCAGAAATTAATCAAATTAGTTGTTACTAAATCAAAGAGGAACTTCTTATTGAGCTTACCACCAAATTTGAAGCTCCAATTTCAACTCTAACCCTTTCAATTTCTTGAAAAACTTCAATTGGTCAAAACTGTAAATTATTCAGCTTTATCAAGTTTCATCTTTAAATTCGTGTTTTTCTTGGCCAAATTTCTTCAAATTGAGCTGTCCATCAGCTTCATCTCTCTTTTCTACACAATTTAGACGCAAATTTCACTCAATTTGGTTAAGAATTGAGCTCAATTTCATCACTTTTCGTCATAGTGTTGATAACAGTTTTGCCCAGTTTTTCTTCTCCTCCTCTCGTGTCTTTCTCTTCTTTTCCTTCAATTTCTCTCTTTTCTTTCTTCATTTGGCCAACAACCATTAAAAATGAAACTCACCGTTCTATCCTCCAATTAGAGTATTTGAAGGAGAATGTAAAAAATATATATATAAAAAAAAAATCAATCTCAATCCTTCCTTATCTCCTCTCCGGTGGGATTTCCAAAATTCTCTATTTTTTTATATGATAAAAACAAACTCCACTTTAAATATAATAATAATAATAACAATTAATAATTAATAATTAAAAATTTCAAAATCATTTTTTTTCTTTTCTTTTTCTTTTCTTTCGTTTTCGTTTTCTTTTCTTTTCTTTTTCTTTTTGAACAAAATTACAATTTTCCTCTTTTTTCCATTTTTTAAAAACAAAATTATTAAAATGTCATTTCCAAAATTTACTAAAATACGTTTTCATTATTTTATTTAATATGTGTATATATATATATATATATATATATATATATATATATATACACACAATAATAACTTGAATTACAAAAGTTGGGTATTACACTGAGAGAGAAAGAGGGAGAAGAGTTGGCGATGAAATGCTGAAGCTCTAAAGATCTCAAGATTCAATCTCCTCAAACTTGAAAAAAAATAAAACTCACAAGTTTATCCACAAATTGAACAATCGATCCAAGAAGATCATAAAGCCCAAAGATAGATCATCTAGAAAGATAATAAAGTTCAAAGGCCAATTCTCCAAGAGATCAACAAGCCAACTGTCAATCCAAAATGATCATCAAGTCCAAAGGCCTCATCTAAGAAGATAATCAAGCTCAAAGACCGATTCTCCAAGAGATCATCAAGCTCAAATGTCGATTCTCCAGGAGACCAACAAGCCAACTGCCAATCCAGGAAGATAATCAAGCTCAAAGGCCGATCATCTAAGAAGATCATCAAGCTCAAAGGTCGATTCTCAAAGAGATCAATAAGTCAACTGTCAATCTAAGAAGATCATCAAACCCAAAATTCGATCATCTAAGAAGATCATCAAGCTCAAATGTCAATTATCGAAGAAAATCAACAAGTTTAGAAATTTAAAGTTTATTTTTCGAGTGAAAGCATCAAAGAAATAAATATTAGAGATTGAACTCCCTATATTAGAATTAATATGAATACAAAATTCAGATTTCGAGAATTAGATTTCTTCCAAAATCTTGTGTGAATAGTTTGGCACGCCCAGTGAGACCTCTCTACCTTTCATCTCTTTCTCTCCTATACAATCAAATGTTATCTAAAGACACTTTTTCAAAACTTCTACTAAAAGTTACATGAGACAAATTACTTATAGCCGCTTCAAAGAGATTGATCAATCTGAAAAGCATTCAACCATTGAAATCACAAGAAATATACGCGAGCAAATGTCGAAATCAACAAATAGGATGATTGCCATCTAAGAGAATCCACTATCTAATGAAGTCACTTCATCTTCTGAATAATTAAGCAAAGAAGCTTCATCATCCAATATAATGTCAGTAATGATGACAAACATGGGTATAGATGAAAAAAGAATGGCTGAACTAGTAAAGGAGATGAGCATGCAAACGGAGGCAATCGAAGAGAGAGATTATGAAATCGCATCTCTAAAGTATCACATTGAAAGTCGTGATGTTGTCGAATCAAGTCAAGCACCTATTGCCAAGGATGAGGACAAAGGGAAGACAATCTTGCAAGAAAGACAACAACAACAACAAACTTCAATTGCTTCGTTATCAGTACAAAAAATTGCAAGATATGATCACAAATTTCATCAGAGCTTAATATCGTGGTCCTTTCAAAATTTCTCTCTTGTATTCTAAACCATATTAAAGAAGACTTGATAATTTAACGATGTCAACCGGGTACTAGCCATCTAAGTTTCAATAATTTGATGGAAAGGACAATCCAAGGCAACATTTTGCTTATTTCATCAAAACACGTAAAAATACAAATACACGAGGGGACTTTTTAGTCAAACAATTTGTTTGAGCATTGAAAGGAAATACTTTTGAGTGGTACACTTACTTAGAGTTTGAGTCAATTGACAGTTGGGAACAACTCGAAAAAAAGTTTCTAAATCGCTTCTACAACACAAGACGAATAGTTAGTATGTTCCAGATCACCAACGTTAAGCAACGAGAAGACGAACTTGTCATCGACTACATAAATCGCTGGAGACCTGCAAGTTTGAATTGCAAAGACCGTCTCACAGAACTTTCTACTCGTTTAGATGTGCATCCAAGGAATGCACTGGAGACTTCTTTACATACTTGAATACATAAAGCTTAGCACCTTTTAAGAACTAGCAACTCGTGCCCATATATGGAGCTAAGTATTGCTAGTCGAGGAGACCAAAACATTTTAGTCCCAAACATAGAAAATAAAGAAAATGATATTGATATGACCCTATTATAGTCTATGGTCGTTAATATAACCCCTCTTATGTCATCATTCAAAGAAAAAGACAAGAAGACTCAAAGTCAAGAAGAAGAATATAAAATACTGTAAGTAAAATGAGAAAAAGTTGTTAAAATACTGACATTCTTGATTTGTTAGAACAATTGTTAAAATCACGACTGATTCAGCTTCCTGAGTCTAAACGACCGAAAGAGATGAGAAAAGTTGTTGATCCAAATTATTGTAAGTATCATCAAGTCATTAGTCACCCAGTAGAAAAATGCTTCATTTAAAAAGAGCTAATTCGAAAGTTAGCTCGAAAAGTAAAAATGGAGGTAGATTTTGATGAATCAACTCAATCAAACCATGTTGTAGTAACTACAAATGGTTGCAATCAAATAAGTTTTACAAGTTCATATCATATTAAGTTTAGGAAGTTGATGATTCAAAAGATATCAAACAAAGAACCTTTATCGTTGATCATATTAAGTCATCGACTACTCGAACTTCAGTCTTTTAGAGATTGAGTATGGCCACGACAAAAGAAGACGATCAATGTTCAACGTCCACTTTCACTCAAATTTTAGTTTTCAAAAGGCTAAGTATCTCCACGTGAAAGAGAGATCGACCTTTGACATCTGCTTTGAGCATCTCAAAGTGACGAGCCACCCATATGAAAGAAAGATAAAAACCCCAGAGGTAAAACAATTTTGTGAAGCAAACAATGACGTTAAAATTCACAGCCTTATCCCTTCACGTATGAAGTGGAAGTTATCTATTGTTATAAGTACAAAGGTTTCTTGACGGTGAAGCCAAAAATTATCATATTGACGAATCTCACAAATGAAAGAGAGGATCAAAGTTAAAGTTTTTGAAATATAAATATAAAAGAACTCCTTATCGCAAGACCCTAAACTGCATGGTTCTCCTAGCCCACGTGAGCTTAGAAGGTGAATGGAAAAAAAAAGACAATCAAATCAGTTTAACTACGTTATGACTTGATCCCCATATTATAAAAAAGTACGTTGACAACTTAAAAAAAGCTTTAGGTCCAGTTCAAAGAATATATATGTATGTGTATACACACACACACACACACACACACACGTAATGACTTTAACCCTTTCTCCAAGGGTACGTAGCCGACTTAAAGAAATTTAATTTCAGTCCATAAAATATTTTCACAAAAGTAGGATTGTCATTACCTTCTGTGTGGGCCTACAAACTTGATAGCTTTCATCTCATTGAAGAATGAATTTCAAATGAAAGATGTTCCTATGTACTGGGGGCAAATCTCAAAATTGAAGATGTTCATTCCTAGTAAGGAGGTGATTCAATAAATTAAAGACGTATACTATTTTGCACAAGACTATATTCAAATTGAATGGATAAGAAAAACGTTCTTCAAAATCAAGTTCTGAGGCCTCGTTGATGCTTTTTCAAATTCAAATTCAAAAAAAAAAAAAAAAAAAGAAGTTCTTCAAACTCAAGCTCAAAGACTTCATGGTTGCTTCTTTAAGCTCAAGTTCGAATATTATAGTCTTCATCGATGCTTCCGCATATTCAAGTTTGAAGGCTTCGTCTTTCTCAAGCTCAAAGACATCATGGTTGATTCTTTAAGAGCATGTTTAAAGGTTATAGGCTTCATTGGTGCAGGCATGACTTTGCCTCTCTCCAAAATGCAGACGCGACTATGCCTCTCTCTAAAATTCTGGTGCGACTCTGCCTCTCTCTCAAAAGTGTAGGCGTAGCTCCACCACTCTCTCCAAAATAGAAAAGTAGCTTTGCCTCTCTCCAAAATGTCGAGTCTGTGTAGCTTCGTCTCTCTCCAAAATAATGTCGATGCAGTTCAACTCCCAACAATATAGTGGTGCAGTCTAAACCCTTCCAACAATAGTGATGCATTCTTAACGCTTCCAACAATATAGTGGTGCAGTCTCAAAATATATAAGGGTGTAGTCTCAATGCTTCCGAATATATAGGGGCACAGTCAATGCTTCCAAAATATAGTGGTGTAACGTCCAGAGTTTTATACCACAACCCGAGATCGTTACTTGAAACCAAAAACAAGAATTTTAACACTAGACTCTTAAAAATTTCAAATCGTTTTATTAAAGAAATTGAAGAAACATTCAAATCAACTTTATGCAGAAAATCAAATGAATAAATGCATAAAACAATGTAAACTTTTGATGTTTGGGCCCCATGTAAGACATGCAATTTGTAACAGCTAAAAGTAAACATGAAGATGGTTCAAAACTATAGCGGAAGCATGTGGTCATATAGTCTCAATGAGCATGGTCGCAGATTCCTCTTGTACATCGTCGATCCCCTTTTTCCTTTACTTGAAAATAAAAACACACAGAAGGTGGGTAGATAAATATACTCAGTAAGGAACTCTCTCTACTGGCCATACTAGGTAGCTGTTGATTCCTCATTAAGCCAGTACCCTATTTCACACAGAAATAACAGTTCACAAGGGAAACCCATATAGCCTAAATGCAAGGGTCAACCTAGGAACCTGTGGGAACACATGCAAAACAGCCTAGTGTATCATCGGGCCACGTGCCACACAGTAGCGAACCCGTCCCACTATAGGGTACGACAAGTGACCCATAGATGGAAACAACGCCTACCCTAGTTCACCATACATAACCAACCAGTAGTTATACTTTTATGTTCTACTCAATCATAAAGCAAATTACCACACAAATGCTAGTCAAAATGCACAGAGATAGCTATACCTTACGATATAAAGTCCACACAGTATATATAACATTAGTAGTATAGCGCTAGTCGTTATGCATGACGACAACTTTACTCTATGTTACAAAGTCCACACAGCATATATAACATAAGTATAATTGTCTCAACCATTATACATAACCATAACTACACCTTATGTTACAAAGTCGACACAGCATATATACCATAGGTATCCTTGTCCAAACATTATGCATAACAATAACTACACCTTATGTTACAAAGTCCACACAACATATATAACATAGATATCATTTTCCAATCATTATGCATAACAATAACTGCACTCTATGTTACAAAGTCCACACAACATTCATTACATAGGTACCATTTCTCAAACATTATGCATAACAATTACTACACTCTATGTTACAAAGTCCACACATGATATATAACATAGGTACCATTGTGCCAATCGTTATGCATAACAACAATAAAGTTCAGTCATGAAAAAACATAATCATTCACACACAACAGAAAACTCAACGGCGACCTCACACGACCCTAAGTTTTCAGAGGTACACCATGTCACCTGATAGTGGCACATAATTATCATATCAACAGAACAATCACACACATCAAAGTGTTAACGTGTGAGATTAAAGGGAACCCCTTTCCTCAAATGGAGATCTCGCAGCTATGCAAACAACATAGGCCCTTCGATCAAACCTAGACGTCTGACATTACAACTGCATTACCCCTTTAGCCTATCTTATGGTTTTTCCATAGTAAACCATAAAGGCATAACACCACCTAAACTTATAGGTTTTTCCCATAGCAACCAAACCTAACGGATTGTCACATAACCCTTCAGTCCATCTCAACATAACTATCTCCTCCACAACCGTAAACTCATGAGTTAGTCCCTTCGATTAACTCAACACGAAATTGATACTAACAATTAGCTAGACCATTCTCATTCCATATTTGCTATGTTTTACGGTTTACCCATAACAAACTGTAAAAGTAAAACAGACACAATTCAAATGGTAGTTCAGTCACACTAGCAATACCACCCAATTCAATTTACCACGTAAGATATATCTGTATGCTTATCACATAAACCATACTTCAATGTCACACAACTTGACATATCACATAAAACATACCATCGATTCCACTAAGTAGCCGTTATCGTCTTACTAGATCTACACCTCGTGCCACACATTCTAATGACTCAAAAGGAACGCTCATATCGACCCAATGAAAGAATCGTCCCAGCGAATCCGCGGTCCAACATATGAGGTGTGATATGGCTAAAAGTAGAACCTAACAAATACTAAAGTCCAAATCATCATAACCCTCTAACATATGCATAACAGTAACATGCACAATTACACTCACATTGCATATTGGTCATGATTCCAGTTTTGCCACAACAAGCATAAAAGTTACAACAAACATCACATAGGCCAACTCAGTCTCACTAATAGTGTCACACGGATCAATACCACAAGCATACCATAATCAACATAATACTTCATACTCAACCAACTCAAAACATAAGACATGCATAGGCACTACCCAGTCAATTAATCACAAGATTACACTTCATCATAAAATGACATTTTATCACACAACCAGTCAAGTTATCAATTTCTAATAATCTTACATTACCAACATACGGGAGTCCAATAGGTGTATCTCTTACCTCAATTATCGAATGAAGCCTTGGCTGGCACAAGTATCTCCTTGAATTTGTCCTAAACACCACAATACATTCAATAAATTCCATAACAATTAATGATCGAAAGTAACCTCAAAACCTTTATCCAAACTTACCTAACGACCGCTTGATCTCTACGAAATCCAATCTAAATCGTCGCGAAACCCGCAGTGTAACTATGCCGGAAAAACTCCCAATTTGCTCACTAATGGGTATTCGAATCCTACATCAAACACCCAAAATTTAATCCAAAGAAAACTTCAATTTAATCTCTCAAAATCAACCTCATAAATTTACCCACAATCAACCGACGACGGCGTCGGTATAGCGGCAACAGAACTGACCGACGATGCGTCAAGGATGGGACGCACGACGATGCGGTTTGCAGCGGCGACGCAAAAAAACTGCGTATGGCGAGGAGGCGACATGAGCAGTGCAGCGAGCGCGACTAGCGCAGACGACAACGTGAATGGCGCGACGCAGATCTGCGGCTAGGCCGGCGGATGTCGCGGCGGCGTGTGTGGCGCAGCACAGATCTGTAGCTAGGCGGGCGGATGTGGCGACGACGTGCGTGGCAGACGCGAATTGTAGTAAGGGTGGCGGAACAGCAGACGGCTTGAAACTAAGGCGGTGCACGACGTCACTGAGAAAGAGCACAAGATCCGACGCGAATCTCACGCGGTGCGAACCGACAGCGCAGATCGACGACGCAAACCGAACGTGAGGTGAGGAGGGCGAGCAGCTCAATCTCACGGTGCGACGACGTCGAGGTCTTGAGGCGGTGGCCGGATCTGAGCGGCAAAGGGGCACATGAGACACGGGGGTTTCAGCAAGACGAGAAGGGAAGAAAGAGGAA
This sequence comes from Cucumis cinereus, assembly GCA_037974625.1. Classification (NCBI taxonomy): domain Eukaryota; kingdom Viridiplantae; phylum Streptophyta; class Magnoliopsida; order Cucurbitales; family Cucurbitaceae; genus Cucumis; species Cucumis cinereus. The sequence continues at coordinate 6,221 of JBBPDJ010010254.1, read as the reverse complement.
GAGAGAAAAAGAAAAGAAAAAGAAAGAAGAAAGAGAAAAGAGGAAAAAGAAAAATAAAAAAAGAAAGAAAAAAAAAAGAAATAAATGAATTAATAAAGATATTAATAATAATAATAAAATTATTATTACTATTTCTTTTTCCAAAATCTTATCTCTCTCTTCAATAACTTTTTCCCCACCATTAATTCTCAACCAAGACAATTATATATATATATATATATATATATATATAATTTCTTTACCAAAATAAATTAATCAACATCCCACCAAATCAAACCTTCAAATAAAATCAAACTTAAATTATCTCCAATTTTTGGGATGTTACAAGTGGTGAAGTCTCAACGCTTCCAAATATATATAGGTGCAATTCCAGTGCTGCAGGCAACGCTTCCAAAATGTTGTGGTGCAGTCAACGCTTTCAAAGTGAAGTGGTGCAGTTGTCAACGCTTTCCAAGTGTAGTGGTGCAGTCGTCAATGCTTCCCAAATGTAGTGGTGCACAACGCTACCCAAATGTAGTGGTGCAGTCAAGGTTCCCAAATGCAGTGGCGTAGTCTCGCTTCCAAAATGTAGTGGACAAGTCTTGCTTCCAAATGTAGTGGTCCAGTCCCGCTTCCAAAATATAATGGTGCAATCTCTCTTCCAAAGTTAGTGCTGGAATCTCAATGCTTCCAAATATATGCAGGTGTCGTTTAAGTGTTGCAGTCCACGCTTCCAATATATAGTGGTGCATTCAACGCTTCCAAAATATAGTTGTGCACTCAATGCTTCTAAAATATAGTGGTGCAGTCAACACTTCCAAAGTATAGTGGTGCAGTCAACGCTTCCAAAATATAGTGGTGCAGTCTCGTTTTCAAAATATAGTGGTGCAGTCTAGCTTCCAAGATATAGTGGTGTAGTCTCCCTTCGAAAATATAGTACTGCAATCTCTATTCCAAAATATACTTTTCATCTTCAAGTTTGCACATGTTCATCAACAAGTTAAAGTTTGATTCATTACCTTAGCTATGCTCCTGTGATAAAAAAAATTGGGAATAAGTTATTATTAAAAAGAATGATGAATTAGCAATGATTGAAAAAAAAAAAAGAAAAAAGAAAGAAAAAGTTGGAAAAACAAAAGTTAAACAAATTAAAATAATTTGGAAACTCAAAAAGAAGAAAACTAAAAACTAAATAACAAAAAATTTAAAGAAAATAAATTTAATTTTCTTTCTTTTCCCATCACAGCCACCGCGCCCACCGAACAAAGTCCCTCTCTCTCAGTTTACTCTCTCAACTTTTTGTCTCAACTCTTTATCTCCACCCTTCCTCCTTTTTGGTCAAGGACCACTACATATGAACAACTCAACGGCGACGAAAAAACTGGGTGCAAGAAAAAAAAAAAAAAAAAAAAAGTAGAAGCAGATGCACCAACAGATTTAGTATAGACCTAGTGGGGGCTCTCTATATAATATATATATATATCAGGTGGTAGCCTAGTAGTAAAACTGCCTCTCATTTTTTTGAAATTATTTTTATTAAACTCTAAAGCCCCCGTCACCTAAAGTTCTGAATCTGCCACTAAGCAAACGTATACGACCATCAAAGACGGACAACGCCGTTCATAGATGCAGGGAAATAAATCAGAGACAGAAAGCTTACGACCGTGTATCAACCACCAATGTGAGCGACAAAATATTCGACTATACAACAACTTCTATGAGATTTTACTCCTTACTCTTATGATGTGCACGATTTCCAGCATAGCCATAGTGAATGTCGAAGGCAAGAAGCCGAACAATCAGTTGGTGAATTCCTTCTTCCACTAGTTGATACTCTCCAGACAACTGATAGCGACTCTAAAAGTATGATAAAAATCCTCGTTTGGCCTGGTATATAATGAAAAAAAGACCATATATGATTCTCATGATATTCTCTAATCTGGTAGGATGAGATGTTGGTTTAGTGGTGAAAATATTGATTAAATTCAAATAAGGGCGAAGTCGTTATCTGAATCACAGAGTTAAAAAAAGAGACCAAAGACGAAAAAAAAAAGGCTCATTAAATCAGCAAAGAAGAAGAAATGATTGGCTTTCTATTTATAGATTGTGAATATTGGATGAAATCCCCATCCAAGTAAGATCGGAATCTAATATCTCAAATTCAGATTTGGTTGTCGGATATTTACAGTAAAAGAAAGTAAATATTTGGTGAATTTTGAAACATAAAAGTTTGATTTAATTGTGCAAATTCAATTCATTTGTTAGAAATTCCAAATTGAATTGAAACCATCAAATCAAGATGTTGTTTCATGTACAAATTTAATATGTATGAAAATTAAATTTGTTGTTTCTTTAATTTGAATGAGTTATGTTTGATTTTAGTCAAATAACAACTAAATTGAGTTAAATTTGACATATATTTCAACTTTTGTATGTCTTTGATTTTATTTTATTTTGGAGTGTTACTAAGTTGCTAGCCTATAAATAACAGCTTGTTCCTTCATTTCTATCATCCATTCTAAAATTGAAGAGTTCTTTCCATTCTTTCTTTCTTTCTTTCCTTTGTTCTTATGTTGGGTTAAGAGCAAGTATCCAAGAGTTCTGCCAGATCCGAGTAGTTCAAAGTTGCAGTTCTATCGAAGTTAGTCATTGTATCCTGCTGAGATAATCGTTGTAGTCTTCTTGCAAGCACGTGTAAAGCGAATAATTGTCCTCAAGACAACGCTTATTAGAAGCGTGCCTCGAGTACGATTTGAGTATACCAAGTTTTTATGTTCTTTCAAGTATTTGATTGTTTTCATATCTAAGTCTTATTATATCAACTAGCTTAAGTGTATTTGTTTTCAACTGAGTTGTAATCAGTTTGGTAGTGTATTAAGTTCATATTATAATCAAAGGTTTGCCTCAACATTGGTTTCTTTCATATCTTAAAGTTTACATTCAAGAACACTGACTTTATCTCAAAATTGAAGTAGACAAAATTTGCGGCACTATTCAACACGACTAGAAAAAATATTTTACTTGACACTTTTAATTTTACATTAGTTGACGGTTTTATACAAAACCGTTAAGAACAAAAAAAATGCAGAATAATGAAGAATTTTTTGAGAAATTCTTACATTACTTGACGATTTTTAACCGTCAAGTATAGTTTCTTTCTTTTTTTTTTTTTTTACAGATTTTATTCATCAAGAAATAGCGTTCAAATATTGTTTTTCTAATTTTTTTTATCTGCGCGCTTCATTTCTTCTTCACAAAAAATTACCCCAAAAAGTGAATTCTTCATTTCGTCGTGAAAAGCACCCAACCCTCATTAGTTCATCTGAGCTCGTCGAAACCCCCTTTATCCCTTTCTTCCAATTTCATGATCTAAAACATTCATCAATCTTCGTTCGAAAATTCGTCTGCAAACCTTAAGGTGAAATCGCAACCATTTAATTTTCAGGATCTTCGAAAACCCTTCGTCTGACCGTCCAAACTCATAAACCCTAAACCCTAAACCTAATGGTGAAATCGCAACCATTTAGTTTCCAGGGTTTAGGGTTGTGTGGTTGAGAGTTGGATTTTGAAAGTAGAGAGCACATAATTTTTTGAGTTGGATTTTGAAAGCAGGAAAATTTGAGAGTCGTGTGGTTGAGTTTTCTCTTGTTTGCTTTTTACATTTGTGCATAGAAATGCAAACAGACAGACTATTAAGTTTACATGTGTATACTTTGTTTTAAATGTTATGAAATAGGACTTTGGTATTAGACTTTGCTAATAGACCTTGCTATTTCACTTTTCTATTAGACTTTTTTTTTATCTACATACCCGTTTTTAAGAATCTTTGATTTCAATAGTGATTCGAGTTCATGGTCGTTTGATTTTCATATCTTGTTTGTTCGAACACTCTCCTCACATGTAGTCTTGAAAACTTGAAGGAGGAAATGATGTTACAAGACTATAACTCTTTTGGTATTGTAATAAATCATGTGCTGAATGTTGATAACATGGTAGAAGTTCCTGAGTTTGAACTCTTGAATAGTCGTTTTCTTTTCGATTACTATTGGATTTCACTTTTGAGGGTTTTGAGAAATTTTTAATCCCACAAGTTAAAGAAGAGTGTTGGAGCGTTGATGAATATTAAATTTACCATAACTCATCGGGTAATCTATTGTTTTCACTAAACTTGATCTTTTATAGAAGAAATGATGGCTTAAATTTCAATTGCTAGAGCATTATGTATCTCAAACTTTGAAAGGGAACTGACCCTCATTTCTTACTTGCCAACACTTTTGTCAGTTTGAAAAAAGAATAAGGTCTTGAAGACTATAAGAAATGAGTTTTTGTTTTCATGACCAAAAGGAAATTGGATTTTTTCTTCTTTGAAAGGAATATTACGTTATGGATTTCTTTACAAAATGTGCCTTAAATTACAAGGGAAGGCATTCGTTTGTGGGAAAATCAAGGTTCGATTTGATTGATAACCATTTGCTTCTTTTATTTATTTTTTAAATTAATACAGATTTATTCACTCATCCTGGTTAAATGATGTCATACCTATTTGAATTGAGTTTTTGAAGTATTCAAAATAATTTAAGTGTTTTAAAGACAATAAACTAAATTAAACAACACAATGCCATTAATTCTGATGTGGGAAAATCACACCTAATCATTGGGTTTTTTTTTTTTTTTTTTTGGTAAAATTGATATTTTATAAAATCAAAGGTAAATTAGTTTGAATGGAGATCATTAAATCAATAACATGTTGATTATGTCATCCATGGACTTTTTAAATATCAAATTAATGATCATCACTCGAAATGTGGAATTAAAATGTTGACGTTGATATATATGGATATCGAAATTTTAATTTTATAAATATACCACCATTGCAGATTGTTAAGTAATGTGAATAACCATATTAACTCAAAATTTGTGAACTTAGGATTTATATAGATATCACTAACGACAATTTGTGTTTCGATTTAATAATTTGTCACTAATGCACTGTCCTCAGGATATATATATAGATATCTAATTGACCATGTCACTAATTTGTGTTTTTCAAAACACAAATTTGAAATTGATTACAACACTCATAAATTAAAAGTTCATGGTTCTAATGGTAAAATTCTTTCATGAAAGAAAAAACCAACTTCACATAAAACTACAGAAGTGTGTTTGTACTTGTTAGGACCTCTTTAGTTTTTATGTGGTCCTCCCTACAAATATATGCTTGTGGAAATTTCCTTCCTTAGTTGTATAAAGCCATAAGCAACAGTTAATCTAACTTCTGTTCTTACTAGATTTATAGTTATGGATAAATCATGGATGCACAAGAGTAGGTTATCCAAAGATTATGAATTAGGTATAGAACACTTCATCAATTTTTGGTTTTTAAATACAAATGAGACCTTTATTCGTTGTCCTTGTTTGAGATGTGACAATAGTGAAAAACAAAGTCGCACTGGTATGAGAGATCACTTGCACGTCAATGCAATTGATGAAAACTATAAGATTTGAATTTGGCATGGTGAACAACTACCTAAGTCATCGTATTGTGGAGAATCTTCTAAGTTTGACACCCACATGTATGAAGAAAACGCTGGTTGAAGTGTGAAACAACTTATTGATGTTGTTCATGAGGAATATTCAAAAGACCAAAACGAATTTGAAAAATTGCTTAACGATGCCGAACAACCATTATACGAAAGATGCAAAAAATTCACCAAGTTGTCAACATTAGTGAAGTATGAATGAAGTGATTTTAGCTTTTCAAAACTACTCAAAACTTGAAATGAAATTTTGCCTTCTACCAATGAACTCCCAACATTAATGTATGATGCAAAGAAAACTTTAGGTGCACTAGGAATGAATTATGAAAAGATTCATGCATGCCCTAATGATTTCTGTTTGTAGAGAAAAGAATATGCTAATGCAACTGAATGTCCTGAATGTGGTGAATCAAGGTGGAAGTATGCTAGTAAAAATAATGGAAAAAAACAGATTCCTTCAAAAGTTGTATGGTATTTTTCACCAATTTCATGATTCAGTAGATTGTTTCGAAGTATTTACTGTGCTAAAAATCTAATTTGGCATGATACTGAACGGGTAGTTGATGGTAATTTATGGCATCCTGCAGTCTATCCAGCCTAGAAATTAGTAGATTTAAAGTGGCAAGACTTTGTGTAACATCCCAAAAATTTGAGATAATTTTAGGTTAATTATCTTAAAATAATGAGTTGGATTTATTTTGGAAT